>VWYP01027312.1:0-62012 GCA_013400435.1 Pycnonotus jocosus | reverse complement strand
TTTTTTTTTTTTCCAAAAGCTCTTAAAATTGGTAGAATTTTGCTTCAGAATTGAAACTGTTGTAATATCTTTGTAGTGTCTAGCAACTGAGCTTTCCTATGTTGTCTTAACAGCAAATGTC
Organism: Pycnonotus jocosus; assembly: GCA_013400435.1. Classification (NCBI taxonomy): domain Eukaryota; kingdom Metazoa; phylum Chordata; class Aves; order Passeriformes; family Pycnonotidae; genus Pycnonotus; species Pycnonotus jocosus. Next base: position 61,891 of record VWYP01027312.1, on the reverse strand, counting down.
TTCTCTGCCTTTGCCATGTGTGTGTACAGAAAACAGACTGACTCAGCCAAATAGCTGTGGTTACAGTTTTATCTGCTGCACTTTATCTGCTATATCTATATTTTAAATAATTTATGTAGTTTTTGATATATTCAAATCCTCTGAAGCCTGTAGGGTGAGAATTCACCTCACTCTACGTCTGAGAGTACTGAAGTCCTAACTCAGACAAGTGGAATAGCCGTGGATTATGTTGTAATTCAAATAATCTCAGATCAGTCCCCTCTTTGTCTTTTCCTTGAAGCAAAGAGACCTTGGGCTAGTCCTGCGAGCAGGGGAGAGGATATTCTGTGCCAGACCAGGAGGGATAGCCCCTACATTGCAATAATCCGGAGTGAATTCCCTTCTCTTCCCAGCCCCTGTGCACAGCTCGGATGAGCGTGCTGCCCTGCCTGCTGCCTCCAGCCAGGATATGAGGAACACACAAGGAACAGATACCCTGATATGAGAGGCCCACAACCAGAGGGAGACAGAGCCTAATTCTCTCTCAGTATAAACTAAAATTTCTTTTGTATTTTTGTCACGGAAACTTCCCTGATGCTGGCAGTCACATCCATGCCACCTGAGCTAGGCCTGAAGACCTTCCATGGCCCCAGTGACCTGACAGGTGTCCTGCCTGACTCCCCATACTCACCCTACTCAAAGTCAGACCAGGATTCCTTATCAGTTCAACCCCAGGTTTCCGAGAACAGTGTCTCAGACATCCAATCCTTAAAATAATTTAGTCATGGTGCAACAACACCGTAAGCTCAAGCTGGTGCCTTTGAGAAGGGACCCTGAACATGGGAATCCGTGGGCTTTTATACTCTTACAGTCAGTGTTAGTGAGTCTGGGATCTTCCAGCTGAGTCCTCTGCTCCTGTCATGTCTGTGTTTGGTCCCCTGGCTGGGCCACAGTTCCCTTGTGCCCTTCGTCGTGCAAAGGGCTGGCACCAGTTTACAGCCCCTTGCCTGGGGCTCCAGCCACCCAGAGCTCAATCTGCAGCTCAAAGTGCAGCTGCACCCTGAGCTACCTGCACTAAATGTATTCTTCAACATTTTTTTTTCCCTCTCAGATTGTTCAGGCCTAAATTTCCACGAATTGCAAAACAAAAATCTGTTGTATAAAATATTCAAGGTCTGACTGATCATTGTTTATGTGTCTGTTAGAACACTTGTGCAGAAAAACCATTCAACATGGCATCTCAAACCCACTTTTAAAATACTGGTTCTGTTTTTGAAAAACTTTTAAATAGGCTCCATTCTTATGCCATGGAAATGAAAACCTTCCAAGAAGTTTTTTTTCCTCTGTGAAAAGTTTGTTTCATTTAGCCAAGATGACCTTAGAGCCCCATGCATTTATTAGTGTATTTATTAATGGCAAGCACCCGTACCTGCAGCAGAGCTACAACAGCACTGATACACCCTGAAGCAATTTAGCACAGCCAAATTAAGGTGAAGGAGGACATGTCATCTCTGATTGATATGTAGACTCTTTCTGTGGGAATAAAACAAGGACACCTTGTTTTGCACTGCACAAGGAACTTTACATACTCAGATTTGCTCCCTCTGATAAACATTTTCACCTACTCAGTGGCTATAAGAAAAGTTTGGGCTGTTCTCTGTGTGCTTTTCTCATCTTGCCTGAGGTTTGGAAATATCTGTGGAAAATCTGAGGGGGTTTGGCCTAGGTATAAATGGAATTCCTAACCATCAAATCCTTTCTTCTTCCCTTTGTTTTTAGTTGTAAGATCAAGGTCACCTTTCCATTTATAAGTTACCCCTACATTTGAACAAAAAAATGCTTTTATTTTCTAGAAATCAGAGGGCTAAGTCCACAGTAATGCTGAAATTCTGCTTCCAAAATGCAGGTATTTGTATGCCTTGTCCCTTTTACTCCAAAGCACCTGCAGGCTGTGTGTATTTTATAGTTCAGACATTACCTTTTTCTGGTCCAGTATCTGACTCTGACTCATCCAGAGAAGCCTCTCTCGCAGCCTCAGTGAGCAGCTCAACCCTGACTCAGACAGAGAGCACATTTAGGACTCCCAGACTTAGGGGCTGTGCTCTTCTGCAGTGCTTGCTGCTGTGGAGGTACTCCAGGGATTTCCTACCAGGGATTCAACTGAGTTATTGCTATCACTCACCTGTACCAGAAGGGATTAACCCCTTGCACTGCCTGACAGGCTCAAAGGATGTCCTAACCCTGGCAGTTTGGACTGTCTCCCAAGCCAGGTTTGGACTAACTCTGCTCTGGGCAAGTTGTGTTCTGTACAGAATAATCACACTTGTTGGAAATGGGAGAGTGAAAGGTGGAACTTGATGCTCTCTTTGTATGATTCATCTCTGCTCTGAAAGCAGAAAATATGCAGTCTGAGATCCCAGTTATCTATGAAGTATTTAGTAGTCAGTATCCAAGAAGAGCTTGGGAGCAAGGTACCCAGAGCATCCTGCTGTTTAGAAGCTTGAATATGCTTTTTACATTAGCTCATCTCCAGAAAGGAAGAGCCTTCCCTAATGCATGGAGCCTTCCTGAAGGTTTCCAAGGGACAAACATTCTTTAGACACGTGCACTATTTGGTAGTGTTAGCTGTTGCCTATCTTAATCTTCACACAGTAGGGAAGAGACAGAGTCTCCTCGGACTGCACCTTGAGGCAGGCACATCTTTTCATGTGCTGCATAGAGAGTCTAGCACAGATGTTGGGAATGCACTAAGGTGACTAGGAATAAGGCTGTGATCCCCAAGCACACTTTTTGGCACCAGAAGCACTTCTTATAGGGTTTTGAAAGCCTGTCAATGTTATGTCCATTTTATGAATGCTGGATAACATTTTTATGTTCCATTTTTCCTGTCTATATGAGGTGATTATTTCTAGACCTACATGACCATCAGTATATATTGTCAGATTAATATTCATGCAAATTGCATTCAACAAGGCAGTTACCTGAGCTCTGCAACATCACCATGCACGCAGCAACGATTTTTAAAAGAGTAAAGGGCTTTTAGCTTGCATCTCATAGAATCAAAATTACTTGTCTACAAATATGGATACTATGTTTCAGAAAACATAATTGCAATTGCAAAACTAGTTTCACAAAATTAGAGCTGGGTTTTTCACGATGACCACATGAATTTATCTCTTGTTTTGTGAATTGCTGGCAAACTGTACGAATTTTTTCACCTCAATGCAATTCAATGCTAAAATCTATCTGTCATATAATTCAAGCATATATTCTTGATTTATAGTTTGTTCAGAGAAATTTATGGCAGCATTCAACACTCTTTGTTGAGCTGTATCGGTTAATATTGATTGATAGCGCAAATCAGATGATAGTTTTCTGTTCCCTGATTAGATGACATTCTTATAGAAAGAGTTTTCCAATGCCAGTTCTAATGCTTTTTAATCCCAAAATTACTTTCTATGAGAATTCTCTTGCAATCATTCAAAGTGTCACTTGTTTTTCACCTATCACTCTTGCCAGTTAACATGTATCATATTCAAACAAGGAAAAATTATAAAAAATGAGCAAGTACATCTGAAACAAATTCTAATAGAATATGATGCATTTTTCACCTCCAAAAAGAAGCCCAAACTTATTTACATCATTGTACACACTCCTAAGTTGCAACGTTTCTGAACTCGGGATTTAATATGTCTCAAAAAAATACCCATAGGGGGATCAATTTCCTCTGCAAGAAAAGAGTATTTTTAAGAGAACTATTCCTGAGCATACAGAGGCTTAAACAAACCAATGTCCCGTAGTTTTGACCCCAGAGGCAGGGAGTAGGGCGTCAGGACTCCCTGTATCTTAAAACCACTGTCCAAAGCTGCGTTTGGAGGGTGAGGGAATTCTGCCTTTGGTCTGGATGCCCCCCGAACACGCGTGTTTGAGGCACTTTAGCACAGCCGAAGTGCCCGAGTCGGAGCACAGTCACACAGCGCGTCAGGACACCGGCGGCTCCGTCACCGGGCCGGCCGTGCGGTGTGGGCCGTGGCGGTGCGGGTAGTGCGGTGCAGCACGGTGCGCTGCGGGCAGTGCAGCACGGTGTGGGCAGTGTAGCACGGTGCTGACAGTGCAGCACGGTGCGGTGCGCTGCGGTGCGGGCAGTACGGTGTGGGCAGCGCAGCACGGTGCGCTACAGTGCGGTGCGGTGCGGGCAGTACAGTGCGGGCAGTGCAGCACGGTGCGGTGCGGGCAGTGCAGCATGGAGCGGTGCGGGCAGTACGGTGCTGACAGTGCAGCACGGTGCGGTGCGGGCAGTGCAGCATGGAGCGGTGCGGGCAGTACGGTGCTGACAGTGCAGCACGGTGCGGTGCGGGCAGTGCAGCATGGAGCGGTGCGGGCAGTACGGTGCTGACAGTGCAGCACGGTGCGGTGCGGGCAGTGCAGCATGGAGCGGTGCGGGCAGTACGGTGCTGACAGTGCAGCACGGTGNTGGGCGGCAGCGCCCCCTGGTGGCCGAGCGGCCCCGCGGCGTCGCCGCCCTCACGGCCCGGCGGGACCGAGTCCGCACCGTCGGAGCCGGCTGGTGCCGGTGGATGGATGCTGAGCACTTGGCCTGCAGGACTGGGCGAGAGTGGCAGAAGGGAGCTTCTAGAGTCACCTTGAAATCCATCACTGTTTTTGGCAAATGGCATAGGAACCTTGTCACAGAAACACATCATGTCTCCTCAGGGCTGGAGGAGGGCCTGCCTGAGTTTGTATGCTGGACTTTGTCGGGTAATGATGCTAGACCCGGAGTGGGGTTTCAAAAAACCAAAGGCTGGGAGGAAATCATGCTGTGAAAGGGCAGTCATTTGTTGATCAGTCAGGCACATGAGAAGAGTGAGATGAAAGACTCCTAAAGGTTAGTCTGTAATCAGATGTTTCACATGTTATTTGTACAGCTGGACTGTGAGTACTCCTTGATTTGCTGCTGCTGTTGGGTTGGGGGTTTTTTCCTAAATTTAAGTTCCTTTCCTCCAGTTAAAGTTTCCTTTGTTTCAAACACAGGCTTGTCATTCACAAAGAGGAAAGTGTAGTTTCTCAAGGGGCACTAAAGATACTTGTTTTTCCCAGTGTCAGTTTTTTATGTCAGGCTAAAAGCAACTGCTAACTTTTTGAGGCCAGCGCAACACTGCTGCTGCGTGGTTATCCTTGTCATTCAGCCAGGGTCATCCTCCTAGAGGATGTTCAGCAGTTCCTTCTGAAAGGCCTGATGAGCTGTAGACAATCTGCCAATATCCAACTACATCCACGTGCTGTGCTAGAAGCCATATGCTGTGGTTGTCTCTGTGCAGCAGTTCACTGTCCCTTTATAGCCCTTTGTGCTTTAAGAAATCTGTTGTCATGAGCTTCTCCTCTCAACTACCCTGAGCTTTCTGGCAAAGTTATCTCTGTTCTTGACTCTGGGCCACGGCTTCTTGTCCATCTAGCAATCTTCTTAAACAGCTCCTGATTTTCTGGCTTTTTTTTCTGCCTTTTATCCGCCCTCTGGTCAAATTCTCTTTAATACTCATTAAGGATGAGAAGTTCAGTTCTGAGAAGCTCCAAATGTAAATATTACTAGTTAGAATTGTCTTTTGTTCATGATGAATATAACCAGATCACATCAGCTTTAGGTGATCTACAACTTGTAGTCCTAGTAGTAGTGTTAGAATGAGTCTCCAAAAAGAGATTGCTGTCACATGCAATCTCCTTTCATGGAAAGAAAAGAAATTCAATCTCTAAAACTTGTAATGTTTTACCACCAGTTGCATGAAATCCTCCAAACTTAAATTCTCTATAATAATGCAATTTTTACCCTTCAGTGCAGACAGATGCTTCAGGAGTAATTCATCCTACTTTCTGGTTTGATTTAGTGTTTTGTAGCAGATCTCATCACTTCATTACTCCTCACTCCCCCAACATCCTTTCTGGAGTTTATCATTTGCATGTTTTCACACTCCTCCAGCTACCGATCATTGTAAAGGGGGTAGCCATCCCTCCCCCTGAGTCCCCCCTACAAGAACTACGCACTGATTTCCAAGATTCCATTCACATGAATCACCCTGTTAATGCTCTGCAATGACAGCTACATCAGACTTCTTCTCATCAGTGAGAATTTCTGAGTCCTTTAGCACAATAACTACCCAGCTATTATTTACACATGAACTATTCACTTGCTCTTCTTCCCAGCCAGCTCCAGCACTGCTCAATACAAATGTGACTTCCTAAGGCTGAACTACATTTTGCTTCCTAGTATCCTTCATCTTTCACTCCCTCCTAGTTGCACTCCTGTTTAGACTATCCCTTTCCCCTCTCTTGTTATGTTTTCTTGTCTGGAGGGGAAAGCACTGCAGCCCTGAGGCATGATAGCTGCTGTGGGAGATCAGCACCACAGCTGGCAGGAAAGAGTTGCCTGTATCCCCACTTGAAAGTTTTGGGAGTTTTCCTGACTGCAAAGCTGAATACTCTGTCAGTGCAGGTCAATGCCTATAGATGTGCTTTCCTGCTGAGGCTGAATGTTGTGCATGACACACTTGGCTATGCTGGGCTACTCCATTGAGAGTAAAGCCTGAAAGTGCAGTGTGGCTCTGTGTCCTCGGGAGAGGCTCTAGTCCCAGGGGTCAGACTCTTCCTTTCATTAGCAGTGAATGCGAAGAAAGTGAATGTCTCAGCTGGCTGCAGCAGCTTGTCCATCACGTCCCAGGACCCCGAGTCCTCCCTGCTGCTCTGGGCTGCCAACAGCTACCTCTGAGCCTGCCAGCACCAGCTCTCTGCTCTACTTCCAGTCTTTGTAGTTTCTGCTCAGGAGCCCATGGGGGAATTAATCCCTAATACAGCACTGCCCTGGGCTAAGCAGCATGATGCAAAATTATCAATTTGCAAATGCACATTCAACTATAAACCACTTGGGGTTAGAAGCATCCCCTGGGAAACTGTGGGAAGTGTGAAAAGTGGAAAGTAAAACTTACATCCTGCATAAGCAAGTGATGAGTGAGCTTGCAGGGAGCCTCAAGGCAGCTGAATAGAGAGGGATCAGGGACTAATCATTAGAGGGAAAAGATGGTGGGACAGACTTGTGTGGAACACCATGGAATTCAGTCAACCAACCCAATTTTGGGAGAAAAAGGCTTTCCTTTCCTCACATCCTTCCACTTCTGCTGCTGTCTGCGCAAAAGAGATCAGAAAGGCTGCCTCCTCAGCAGAGGCACACTGAACCTACAGTGTTTAAATTTTGCAGTTTGTGAATCCCAGAGGATTTGTGACACGTATGCCTTTGATTTAGCCTGAGCAGCACAAGCGGAGCAAGGATAAACATGGCAGGTCAATGAGAACTTGTTGGCTCTACACACATCTGTGCTGCTGGGGTAAACAGGGTCTATATGACTTCCTAGGAACCCGAATTATAATGAGATCCTCAGAAAATGGTGTTTCGGAGGTTCCTGGGTAGGCTGTTGAGCTGTCAAAAAGGCAATCCTTCAAAGTGATGCCCACATGTGCTTCTTTGGCCGGCTCTGTGTTGGCTTTCAGCAGCTGGTACTATACAGGTAGGGTATGATCAAGACACAGCTGGTGCCTGAGGGACATGACTTCTCTTTGAGCTGCAGTGGTAGCAGCACAGACCTTTGGATTGAATGTGGTCTTCGGATCTTAGCTGTGGTCTATTATATTCACAGTAGCTTCCTTGAACTAATCAGTGGTATTTTAGAGTTTCATTTAAAGGTTTATTTTAGACTCACATTGAAAATATTTAAGCATTCAGAAGAGAGAAATTCAGAATTCATTAATTTCTCCTGTCCTGGCTGTAAGTCAGCTCTTCTGCAGTGGGATTTCTAGAGCCTTATTATGTTTCCCTCCCTTCTTCTCTGTGCTCACTTGACTGAAGCAGATCCCCAACTTCACATTTACATTTTTCACTTATTTAAATAGAAACCCATTTACCTTTAATTAGCTTCACAGATTCACTGTAGTCTTCTGTAAATGTACACAAACATCAACAATTAGTAAGCCCTCAGAAATCTCCAAGAGACTTTTGGATAATCCAGACTGTGGATTCAAGGCCATGATGAATGAGTGGATGCTAGTTGGTGGTGGGATAAGGCCTAAGGCCTATCATCAAATTGTTTTGTATCCTATGATGGTTTTAGTGGATTGGCTGACCAGAAGCTTGTTCTTATGAAAAGGCAATATCTTCACTAGACACATGTGCCAATATTTCTTAAGACTTCCTAGTGAAAAAAATTAAGGCTCCAAACTTCTCTAGAGGTAGATTTGTTTATTTAGATGTTTTCTGTGGTCTCTGACTAGGAAGATCCAAGAGGACAGCAGTTATCCTCTCCTAAGATTTCTGTCTGGGTGAAAGCATGGCTTTGTATCAATGGAGACTGAGAGGAGGGACCTCTGGGCTCCACTGCTTCCTGATGGCAGCGAAGTATAAGGGTCCAACAGAGAATCACAGTTCCACTAATTTTTACAGCTGGAAAGAGTCTGGATCTTTTGATCTAAGTGACTTTGTATCTGGCCACCATCATCTTCTGGGCATCATACAATGGCAATAATAAAGACACTTCGGAGAGCATGTTAATTAGCATCCACTCACCCTCCAGCAAAGCAATACTTTCTGACTTCTGCTTTGGGTGCAGAATTCTGCCCCACATCCTCATGAGATGCAGCAGCTTTCAGGATTGTCTGCATTTGCGCTTGGATTTCCGATCACTTTCAGAAGCTGGCTGTTAACGGGCTACTCTGACTTAGCTCTGGAGCTGTTTGTAACTGTCCTTCTGCAGGACTGAAGTTTTGAATGAATGTACAACAAAACACACACATATTCTTGGATATATGCAAAATAAATACAGAAAATATCTGACATTTTCACTGTAATAGGACATATGTGAATACCACTTCATGATAAGATGACTGTTTCTGGTTAAAAATGCATTTTACCCCATAATGTTATCCTAGTGTTCGATAATTCATTTTAAGAGAAAAAATATGTCAAGTGAATTTAGATATGCTGAAAATTTGCATCTGAGCACCTTTCTAGGTAAAAGTCCAAAGCCCTTGAATATAAACGAATCTAAGTTATTTCCATAACATGTTGAACCATTATGCCAATGAATGAAAAGCTCCTCCTAAAGCTATCAATTTATGTTTCAGGTTGTATAACAGGAGCATAATCATACTGCAAAAGTTTCCAAAGCAAGAAAGCTCACATACAGTGTGCTGTATTTAGCCTAGTCTAAAACTGCACCTGTAAATACTTCTGCAGTGATGTTTCTGTTAACTTCTTTATTATCAGTCATATAAAATTCAGAAGAGAGACTATTTCTGATTTTTCCCATCCAAAACAATAATCCTGTCAGGTTTATCAGTAAATATTCTGAACATTGCTTTAAGAAATTACCTGTGACTCCTGCAGTATGTTTTCACATACAAGGAGCAATAACATTGTCACTAGTAGCAACTTATTAATAGTGCTTCATGTAATGCAGAGTTATATTTATTTTGTGCTACACTGCTATCCATTAGTCTAAAACTAAAAGCAGGAAAGTTACTTAAAATATATCTCTAGCTGAAATCATCTGCATTCTTAATTATTAAATGCCGTTCTCTGAATAACAGTGCAAACTTTGTTTGTTTTATAGCCTCCAGGGCTATCCTGTCAGAAGTTCAGCCCTGGTAAATCAGCTTAACCTACTTGTAGGTCCTAGGGATGAAGAAAATATGGGGAATTTTGTTTCAGTCTGCCAGCACCAGGCCAGATATACTATTTTGTCCTGCAACCTCAGCTCTGCTATACAATTTAAGAAGCTGGGATTAGGACTTTGTGAGTGTTAGGAGACTTGGGGAAATGGCAACTTTCTAAACGTTTATTGATTAGTTGACTTTAACCTTCCTTCCTGCAGATTCTGTTTAAATTCCTGATAAATTTCTTTCCTCCATTAAATTTGGTTCGCTGCTGAGACATCTTTTCTCTTTGAGGATTTATGTCACTTATTTGACTGCCATCTACTTTGTTGTTCACTCTATTATATTCTTTGGAGTTTTTTCTACTAACATTAAGTCTGCAAAGCCAGACCTAATTCCAGACCCATCTTCAAAGATTAGTTCCTAAGGGAAATGAGAAATCCTACTATCTGGAAAGTCATTCAACCAGGACACCAAAAACTGTTCCAAATTTACCACTTGACAAGACATGATAAATTCTTTCACCAAGTGGCTAAGGAAATTATTACCTCCTCTTTGGTGGATGTGGTAGCATGGTCCAGGTTAAGTATCTAACATTTACCCTTTTTTCATAGTTACCACAAAATATGATGTTACTAACTTTGTAAATAATCCCTTCTGGGAGCCCAAGAGGACCTCTTGGGAAAAGGTGGGAGGGTGGGAGGCTGAGGAGTCCATCAGGCCTGCAGCAGAGATTTGCTAATGCAGTTTTGGAGGCAGCTGCCCAAGAGCCAAAAGGCCGGTTCTTGTCTCTCACTTCTGTAGGGTCAGCAAAGCCACCCTCACGGTTTGGCTACGATTCCACTCTTCTACTCTTTGAGTCACCTGTGACACTCTGTTCACTCTTTCTCATCATCCCACTCCAGGTCCTGCCTGACCAGGAAGTTGCCCATCCCCAAATCTCTCCTCTCCAACCATGGAATCAAAATTAGAATCAGCTTGTCTTGCCACAGGGGATATCAGCAAACACAGTTCTTCTGTTCTTCTACATTAAAGCCCCCAGTAGCCAGTATTTTACCAAGTCTTTTCCTTCAGTCTCAACAGTCTTCTTACTCACCTTTGTATTCATAAATCTTTTGTCATAAACCTATTTGTATGAAAACTGTCTTCCATGGGTCAGATGGCCCTTAAGTGTGTTTTAGTATAACTACTGACAGTCTGGGTAATGGGACAGAAATTACACTCCTTTTCACATCTCCTATCCGTGCCTCTTAATGATGCAAGGCTTCTAGAAAATACCTCTGATCAGATGTGTTGCGGATTAGATTTGTTTCTTTTTTACTTATAGAATTTTTTCCCCATAAGTTGCTAGGGAACTAACTACTGGGTACTTATTGGTACTTAGACAAAAAACAAAATAAGTGGCCAGAGGAGAGGAGTGTAGCACCTGACTGCACTTCTTTTGTCTCTGGGAGTTTCCCTCAGAGGGGGAAGATGCCGTGAGTTTTGGGGGCAGGTAAAGGACAGGGCTGGGGGCAGCTGGGTTCTCATTCTCGGCATCGGAAGGAGCGCGGTCAAGCTGTTGGTTACGCTGGGGAGAATTCCCTGTCACCACTGGAGCCCAGTCCCAGGGACCTACCACCATCTGCTCGTGTGTCCAGGAATCCTGAGCTCACCTTTTCCTGCTCTGCTGGAGCTGATCCCCCGCCGCTCGCTGGGCCCTGCTCTGGGTCTTTCTACACTGTAGCCCCACACCCCCTGCCCTGCCAGGATGTCCCGCAATTCCAGCTGCCGCCGCGGAGTTTCTGGTACATCTCATCCACCAGTCCGGGATTTCTGTTCATTCCTGCCGTTCCATCTTGGTGCTCCTCAGAGTCCTGCAGGAGCACTGGGATCAGCCTGCCCCAGGGTTTTGTGAAGCAAAGCCTCTCCTCCATCCCTTCCTGTCTTGGCCGAGAAGGCTGTCATGAGGTTCCCAGTTCTGTTTTGTTGTTAATGCCACAGTTATTGTTGTTTGTTTGCCTTGTTACACATGCTAGTAAAGAACTGTTATTCCTATCCCCATATCTTTGCCTGAGAGCCCCTTAATTTCAAAATTATAATCATTTGGAGGGAGGGGGTTTGCTTTCTCCATTCCAAGGGAGGCTCTGGCTCTCCCTGGTAGACAGCTGTCTTTCAAAGTAAGACAAGATGCAACAAGGTTGGTTAAGAGATTTCTGGGAAAAAAAAGAGCATATTCATGGAGAGGAGGAAGGTACTTGACACCAAAACTGTGCATCATCTGTCATTGCTTCTGGTAAGCTTTCAAAAAGGAAATCAAAATTTGGCTTACTTTTGCACAAAGATTTTTCAGCTAGCTTCATCACAGGCTATGTCATCACACAAAAAAAAAAAAATTGACTATCAAGTGTTATAAATATCTTAAATCAGGATAAAAATATTTTGAAAAGTTGTTTTTTTTTTTTTTCCTAAACTCTAATCTGTTTGAAAAGGGCAGGTAGCAATTCGGATGGGTTGAGGGAGAAAAAAAAAAACAAGTGAAATCAGAGAAAAAAGGTTACTTAAAGCCCTGACTACTTGAAAAAAATAAAATAGGCAAATCAAAACCAACCCTACAGTACCCTAGGGTCTGATTTGTTGAAACAATTTCAGTTTAATGCTAAATTATCTATATTTTTAAAGGACAGGATAAGTAAGGTATGATCAAGAATGACAGGAAGAATATATTTGTTTAGGATATTAATACATATATTTCCTGCAATTCAGCAATTTCTGAGCAACAAAATGAGTCCCATTTGCAGTGAGCTTCTGACCTGCAATGTAACTATAAAGATTACCTTTGAGATTTGTCTGTTCTCCTGGAGCTAATCTGCTGGCTTGATTCCTGAGGTTTGTTGAGGAACATGATAGGCATTGCATGATAAACACCACACAGAGGGTTTCCTGAGAAAGCTCTGTCTCAAAAATAAAATAGCGACATTTTAAAGGCCAAGGATTATCAACAGGTGGAAAATAATAAGTAATCACTCTGTTGGGATTTCTTTAATGCCTTTAATCCAGCAATGGAAATTCAGGACAGATGTGTATGGCTGGGAAGACAGGAGAAGAGTGATTCTTCAGCAAAGAATCTAAGTGAATCCTTTTCACATGCCATTCTTCTTGAAGAATATTTAATATCCATTTACATGATGTGAACAAAGCCTCTAAGGTACCTGGGGAAAAAAAAATGGTTCTTATTTCTAACCTGACCAGAATTTAAATTGCTAGAAATGCTATAAAAGAGCTTGTGCTCAGAAGGTCTGCGATCTGATGACTTGATGGAAGAGGTCCAGAGAAGAGCAATAGAATTACCCATAGACCTTCATCAAGGCCCAAAGCTTTAGTGATTTCTCTCTTCCTACTTAGATATGACAAGAAGAGACATTTCACACCAAATGTTCTTAACTCTGTCCAGCTGGAGAAGCCCTCCGGGCCCTGCACTTCACCCATTCTTATTCTAAAGAGCTAAAGACTGCATCCTTCAGACTGCAGGGTGAGGGCCTGGCTCCAGCAAAAGTGGGGACAAAGCTGTCACCGAGTCCTGCGGAGCCAGAATTTCAGACTAGGGGTATCTGTTCCCACTCCTGCACTGCCTGCTGCTGCTTACTCTACATTTATACATGTGCACACATGCATGCACTCACACACGGGGCTGCACTGACATTGTACAAAGCCGTACTGCAGGCTGGAACATTACTGGCCAGAAAGAAAAGTCCTTACATTTCTAAGGAAGCAAACTTCCTGAAATCCAGCAGAACCAGAATATCAGCATCCTGACACTGTTACTTCTGATTTGCGTTTCAGCCAAGCCTTCTTTCCAGGTTAGCTTTTAAAATGGGAAGTTGGGATAGCAATGGCATTGCTGCATAAGAGCAGTATGTCTGCATAAGGGCGGGGCTTGTCACAATGAGCATGGGAGTCCTTCTGCCCTGTGACAATTTCCTGCATCAGTCGGTGCTCTGACTGCAGAGTTCAGCCCCACTAGCATGCATACCACCTTTGCAAGTTTTATTTGTACAAGTAATGTAGAAGCAGAAAATGCATAGATTCTGTGCTTGAGGAAAGAAGAGGGCATTCAAATGAATTCAAATGCCTTTATGGACAGAAGTCCTACTTGTGTGATAAAAGGCAGGGCATTTATCAATGTTCCTCTTCCCTATTGCTATTCTGTCCTTTATGAAACTCAGCCTGGAAACACCTCCTGAAACTCTCTTCAGCTTACAATTTACCTGCTTTAAATAAAAAAAGACTTTGGATAGAGCTAAACCATTTTCTTTTTCCATTGTTAATACTGACTTTGCTTTCCAATTTCTGAAATCTGTCTGCAGCTCACTGCTTCCTTTTCTGAACATATAGCTCCAAGACCTCCTTTTTTAAACACAGAAGAATCACTTGGGGACTGTCTCCTAGGATATTTAGATGAAGATTTAAGAAGAACATCACATTTTAATCAGAACTGTGCACTTCGCATACAAATAAATTGTCATGTAACAATAAAAGTCTTCCTATTAAAAAGAAAATATATTAATGATAAAATGGAAGATACCAGCACAAGATGTTGGCAGACATTTAGATCTTATTAATAATTAAAACAATCAACAAGTTGACAGTTACTCCAGAATGAGAATCAGATTTAAATAGAATTTTGATCTATTGCAATACCACTAACATCATTACCTGCAAAATAAGCCAATGAATGGTATTCATGTTGTAAGGCAGTCCTGTATGCAACGCTTTGGTCAGGTAAATGCAGAATAGACTAATTGAACTAATCCTAAAATTCATGGTTATTCAGTGGTTTTCTTGCATTTTCTGGGTTTTATTTCACTGACCACTTGATAAAAAAATTCTGTTCATTAAGTATAAACATCCCCAGTCATAGAAAAAATATTAAACCAGCATATATCTGTGAAAAGGGCTTTAAAAGACAATAGAGGTTTTGTTAGTCTGAGGGTAATGAAGTTGCCATTGCAGCTTTTTCACCTGTTTTTTAATGATCTTTTCATAGATACAGATGTATTAAAAAAGATAGCTTTGAATTGCCAGTTTTCCCTCTGCAAAATTGTCTCCACGTGCCTGCTGTGGTTTGAAACAAAACCCCTTCTGAATAGGAATTCCAAGTCTTCCAAATCACATTAGGAAGGAAGAACTTGGTATCAAAAGGCCAAGCTGTCACTGTTTCTTCCTGATGACTCTCATTTAACAGCCATTAAAATGCAAATAGAACTATGATTTTCAGATCACAAAATTAACATTAGCAGCTGGAATGATTGATTAAAGGTCATGGCAACTGTATAACTTAATTTTTAATGTAATGGTGTTCAGTTTTCTACAGATTGTTTGGATTTGTGAATTAATTTTAGCTGTTGCTGAACACTGACAGGTACATTTATTGGTCTCTCATTTTTGTTAATATCTTCCTGTGTGAATGATTCCCTTCTTTCAAAGCATGAGAAGAGTACCCAGAGGGGACACTAAAATTACTATCTTCTACTAACAGGTTTTGCAGCATATTAGCAGATCTCTCAGAAGTTTTTTATTGACCCAGACAAGACCAAAATGATGATTCGTGGGTATCTAACAAGTTATTCCTCCAGGAGTTTTCTCATTTGTGTGTTTACAGAACAGAATAAAAGTGGCACTTAGGTTTCCAAGAGGCTTTGAGCTAGCAGCTCAGATCCTATCTGAGCAGACCATCTTAGATGTAGCTTGCTTTATTGGATGAAATAAGCCACAGATAGACAAACTTCCATATTACTTTTGAGTCAAGGCATCGACAGGATGAGAAAGGAAAGGTTTCAGACGGTATCTGTCTATACTGTTCCTTATATGTGCAAAAATGAATTTCAGTTGTAATTCTTATTCTACTGCAAAGGTCAGTAGTTTTTCAAAGGCTCTTAGAGCAAGATCTTCAAATACTCATGCAAGTACCCAATGTCCACAAATGCAGCCAGAATTTCAGAAGAATTCAGTCTGAGAGTTTGAGCTCTTTTGAATTCCAGCTGTTTATTTCAGTGTTCAATGGAAAGCACGTTTGAAAGACAGAGTCCAGTGACAGATGCTAAAATTTTCAAAAATTATCCAGATGAATAGGACTTGAGGCCTGAAAGAGTCTAGGCTAGCATAAATTGCACCTAATCTCTTTCCCACACCCCCATCAAGAACACGATACTGGCTCCAATGCCTGCACCTCTTCCCAGTCAGAGCTCTGTCCCACATCTTTGGTCACTCAGTCCAGAGTGTGCCTGCCAAGACATGCGGTTGTTGCGTCTATTAGGAGCCAGAAGAGATTGCCAAAATATTTCAGCATTTGAAAATATCAGGGGAGTGTGTCAGTCTGAAGTCAGGGAGAGACAAGTTGGCACAGAGATACAGCATGACGTATTTTATTTTTTGCCTGCCTTGGTACCTCTGGGGACAGGCCTCTTTCAGAACCATTGAGACTTTCTCAACTGACAAACTCCATGAACTCTGTTGAAAAAGTGCGAGGCAGTGCTGATGTGCCTGCTCCCATCCTGGGGCAGAGTAGCTTCTGAGCCTTCTGCTCCTTCTACTGAACTTTGTTAAAGGGCATTGTTTATGGAGCACAGGTGAGGCAAAGAGCCCGGGCTGCATGTGCCTGCAGGCGACTTCCAGAGCTGTACTGTGGTTTGGGTCCTACACTTTCCTTAAGAACTCCCTCTCACACCCTGCCCTTTCAGAATGAGAAAAAACAGACTTAGAACATGTGCATCAGGGCAGGGGATATTGTAATAGCAGTGAGCTTAAGCAATCCCTCACATGGGGGAGGATACTGGGTAGTTTTTATTTTTGTAGGCTTCTGCTCTCCTTGAAGTAGCTGTAAAAGTCCAAACTGCTTCAGCAATGCCCAGAAGTCTAATTGTTAAAATCAGGAAACACAGATCCTGAAATTACCTTGTTCAGGCAAATGAGAACAAACAGGATATAGAACAGTTAGTTTTCCACAGGCAGAAAAAAGGACTGAAACAAAATTAGCCTTTAAAGTTTTGTCACACAAGGCAGGATAATGAGTCCTTTTCTGCTTAAATGAACTGAGTGTTCTCACAGCAAAAGTCTCATCTCAGAGCTACATCAGTACTTTCGTAGTCATTATTCTCTGCTACCCACCTTCTGAGATGGCTCATACCTGGGGGAGAACAGAGGATTTTGACACTTATGAGAAGAGGATTTTACCTTGTGGGTTTACAACTAGCACTTGTAAAAACCTGAACTTCTGCCCTTGAAAGTCTTTGTTTGTCAGTCAAATACAGATTGCATGAGGAGCATGACAAAAGCAGTCCCATAGCCATTGTCCACATATTATTATCCCAGCATAGAAGGTCTATCTCTAGTGAGGAGAGGGTAATTATTTTCAGGCACACTAATTCTTGATTTCTATAGTAAAATTGCCAAAGAGTGGCATCAATATAGGTTATAATGGACTTGACTGCTCCCACATCCGATCTTTTACGTATGTTATTCAACAGCTGTGGATGGAATTCTTTTGAGTTATACAACATTATCATGGAGAAACCAGCCTCTCTTCATGTAAAATGGAAATACATCAGTCATATTTTTCAGGATTTCATTAACACAGAGAGAATTTAACCCTGTTTAAAAAATAAATGTTATTGTCATAGATGCTTTTTATTATGTAGCTGTCAGAGAATGTTAGGAAAGTACCACAGTGACTTTAGCTCACATCAGTGTAGCTTTATAGACTTATGTTATATTATATCTAATTACATGTATTAGAACTATATTTTTAAGTAAAACTTTTGGAATTAATTTTAAAATATCTATTATTAATATATAGGGAGAGTGGATCTGTATAAAGATAGCTTTGAATTTTTACAATACTGCAGTTAGTGGACAAAAGGATTTGTACTTTTGCGTGCATGAAAATACTTGGCAAAAATACACTTGTAAAAAAACTTATTGGCCCAAGAATATTTTGTGTTTAGTAACTAAAGCCTTTGTGAGGGCACCTAAAAATGTGCCTGAAAAGAGATGGTTCGTGAACACAGCAAAATTTATAGAAAATTGTCATTTCAGAATACAAGGTCAGTTCTGAACAACACAGTATTTTCTCTAAGTGCAGAGAATGCTTTTCCCAAGATCAGTACTACTGTAAAACGCAGTTGTAAAATACAATTCTAAGAATCATGCCAGTTCAATTAAAATGTCCTTTTGGCATAAACTGAGTAAAAGATTTCTAATTTGCAAAAATAGTAAAGCAAAAATTATGCAGAAGGGTGCAGTTATGTATATATACATATTTGAACAATCAGAAGGATTAATTAGCTCTTAGTAAAACACACTCATGGAGCTCGAAATATGGGTGATCCAGACTCAGAAAGGGAAGTTTTTAATCCCAATATGAAATCAAATAACTTTTTGATATGCATGTTGATGATACTCCATTTTTTTTCACCCACAATTTTGCCAAATTGCACTAGCACTGAGCCCTTGGCAAAAATGTTTCCTTCATTATATAAGTGATAAGTAGTCATATTATTGTTCATCAAGAATTCCCTGAATGGTTTTATTTTTGCAAGTGCCAGTATGCTTTGAAAGACACTTCTCTTTTTTGATCTTTTGATATTTGATATTTTGATATTTTGATATTTTTGATATTTTGCCAATATATTCAGTACCTGTGAGGTTTTAGGGGTGGGGGGAGGAAGGGGGAAGTTTTTGTATGACTTACATTTGGGTGGTTTTGGATGCTTTATTGCTTTTCTTTGCTACTCTTAAAAATTTCATTTATACTCCTGCAATATCTCTCTACTTGAATTTGTAAGTCAGAAGTTTAAGTGCACTTTATACATATCCTCATCTTGCTGCTACTTGTTTCCAGTTAAGGTAAAAAACCCATATTTTTGTTTTGTTGACAATGGTTCATATTTCTGTAATTGTTTATATTTTCATTACAGAAAATGAAGCCTCACAACCATTTCAGAAAGAAATGAAGGCTGTAAAAATAGAAATACCTTGTCCAATTTTACATGCAAAGTGAGGATCAGACTTGAGATTAGATTTTTGGTTTCAATCCCACCCCACTGAAGCCTGCAGATGATCTGCCATTGATTTCCTTTGACTTTTGACCAAGCTCTGTATCATCTGGCTCTTCTCACTCTGATTTCATGTGGTGCATTATTGTAACCTTGCTAAGGGTTATGAACTTCACTCTTTTCTAACACTGCAGTTAGTGCATGCCTCTTAGGAGGGTCTTCAACAACTTAGATAGATGAAATTTGAACTGATCCTTGAATGGATGGAAGCACCCCTGGCATAAACTGGGTACTGCAACCACATCAGGTAATTTAGGAGTGTGCATTTTGCTAGCCACTGTTAGTGAAGGTTGCTGAAGCTTGCTTTCACTTTGCTGGTAATTCTGTGGCCGATTCTGCCTCTGACTGACAAACTGTTCTTCCAAGTGGAAAAGATATATGAATTTTTTTACCCTGTTATTATTTGACTATGGATTTCTTGAATGTATGCTTTATTTCAAACCTTATGTTGATGGCTTACTCAAAAATAAATTCCTCTCTGCATTTTATGCTTAATCCATAGAAGGGATTCAGTGTTTGAAATGTCATGTTCTAACCCTTTGGGCTGAGTATATAGTTTCCATGCATGATTTTATGCCTTGGTTACATATTATAACATTTAGACTAATATTTCTACTTTAAAAGCTTTTTTAAATTATTTTTATTTTTAATTTAAATCCAGTGGTCTGGGGGTTTTTGTTTGTTTGTTTTTTGGTTTGTTTTTTTTTTAATTTGCTAATTTGCTTATCAGTTTATGAAAATTTACTTAAGATATGAGCTTTCAATAAGCAATCTTGCCAGATAGTTCATTTGCCAGAATTTCAGTTTTGAATAAATAATCTGGCTGGAAGTTTACCAGCATCTAAAGAGTTAAATACTAAGTTTGCCAATGCACATAAAAAAGTTTTAGGGATATTTATCCAACCCTCCTACTTGTATAAAGTACACAAGCCACTGATAGGTTTCCATTCTGGCTCTAAGAGAGAGAAGTTTTTTGTAGCAGATTCTCTCTGCAGAAGGAGTTATGAAAGTGCATCAGAAATAGAACTGAATCTTTTGACATCACAGACATGTGATCAGTGTGGTTTGATTCCTCTCTTTTCTCTAAGATGAAGCACTTGTAGAAGTTAGAGAAGGTAAAAGCTTTATTCAGCCTTATCTTGGGGAGTATGCAAATGGTAACTTTAAATCATTATTTTCATAGCGGCTCTTATAATTGGGAAAAGAGTGGTTTTTTTATAAGAGAGAGAGACAAAAGAGACAAGGAAAAAAGAGGGGAAGTTTTGCAAACATTTGTTCCAAAGCTAGTAAGCCTCCTGTGTTTTGTGCTTACAGTGAGTGTAATTTTTTGAAGTTCACACTCTCTTAGTTGTATGCTTTTGCTATATTTTGAGCACTGAAAGAATACTGAGTAATACTGTCCCACAGCCACTTATTATTAACAATAGTAGCAAGCAACCTCAAATTTGATTCATATGATTTGCCAATCTGACATTTTAGCTGTCAGTAAATATTCATGCAGTCAAGCTTCACTTCCACTGAAGTTCAAAACATTGATTTTCACCTTTGAATTCTGAGTTATTCAGAAAGCAAACAAAAGCCCCACATTTAAAGTTGATTTTTATAATTTTTATTGAAATGAATGGTTACCTAAGACACTCAACCAGAGAGCAGAAACAATGCATGCGACTTACATAATTAACACCTGGCTGGGAAGCAGTAAATGTTTGTGAAAAATTTTCTGTGCTGTTCCAGTGGTGAAAACATATTTGGGAAGACATTCTTAACTATTTAAAACATATGAAAAGTAGACCTTCTTTATTCTCTTTTGTTCACTGATCTTTCTCTGAATTAGCAAAATTGCTGGTAGAGATAGCCATAAAGCAGTTAATCACCCTTCTGATTTGCTTAAATGTTTTAAAGCAACAGGGTTTCTCCATGTTGCTTAATAAAGACTGAGCTCCCAAAAGACTTTGTGTCTCAACCTTGCAATTGGCAGAGACTAGGAGACACTAAAGCCGTTTGAAAAAGGGCAGCTGCCAGCATCACATAACCTGCCATGACCAGCTGATCCCATTATGCAAACAAGAGCATCGCCTGGCAAAGAAATCCGACAAGCTCCAGAGTGTGTAGCTGGACTTCAGTCAGCAGCTTTGAATGGAAACAATAAGCTGCAAAAAGGAGAAGGTGCTGTGTAGAAGTACTTTTCACATATCCTCTCTCCAGAGTTGATGGGCCAATGTCACTCCAACCTTTTCCTGGAAAAGGGAGTTATTAATTATAGGCATCAAAGGATTGTCCTGCAAAACCAGCACGGGCCACAAGCTGATCTGAGGAGTGAGCTGTCTTTGGAGCACCTTAGCTGTGACCATAGTCACAGTGATCTGTTAACTTTCTTGTGAGAAATACCTTAAAACCCTTTCTGTCTCTTGGGAGGCTTTCACAGAACTGCTGACAAGGAGTGCAGATGTGTGATGATCAAACTTCCCTAGACCCACCGAACTCCAGACAAGCTGATATAAACATTTCAATGGGGAAATCAGGCACCCACTGATCCCTTCTCAGATTCCAGCGAACAAATTAAGTAAATATCAAAGTAATGGTGGGAATAAACAATGTCATTTGAATGGAAAAGCCAGAATCATAGGAAAAGGAAAAGCAAGATGTAGTAGAGGTCTGGAATCACCAAAAAAATTGGGTTTTTTCCCTGCATAGAATAATCTTTAAATTATATTTCTTAATTATATTTCTCTCACAATCCCATAACTACAAGTATGATTACCAGAGCTGCCCTAGAGTTATCCAGACAATTGGCAGTGTCTTCAACAGACCTCTTGACAAATCCATCATTAGCATAATTTTCTACAAAAAGTTTGAATTGCTATCAAGAACCAAGATGCAAATTCCTTACATAAAGTAGGACTTTTCAAGAGGTTTGCCTCTCATTGCTTTGCTTCCAACCACTGCTCAGACAGGCTAACTCCAGCACTGCAGAAAAAAACTCATTCTAGCATTTCAGTGTTATCAACATGCACTTTTACTTCTCACTTATCAATGGAGATGTTTTGTTTGCTTATGCAGCATGACAGGCATCCGGCACCTCACAAAAAAAAAAAAATATATAAGCAAAAGATCAAGACTCCTGCTGATGGAGTTTTTGGAAACCACTGGAGTACTAACCTCTGACTCTCCCAGGGCATTAATTCAAATCCTGTTGCCACTTAAGCATTCCAAACCAGGCTCTGAATCTATACACTAAATATGTCTAAGACTAGGTTCTCCAAAGAACCAATCCTCTTTTGTTTAAGGGAAAAACCCTTGACTATTCTATTATGAAAATAATTAGGCAGGTTACGCCAAATTTCTTGGACGTGATATAGTAATTTTCCCTTCTTTCATATGAGAAATATGTTCTCCTGATCCAAAATAAAGCCTTCTCAAATATACAAGCATCTTTGGTTTTTCTTTCTTCTTTTATTCATAAGTCATAATGCAAGAGATGCTGTTCTCTGTAGCTCCAAACTGAAAGATGTTTTGCACTTTCTCTGTTTTTTAGATTCTGAAAATGCTGCAGCTAGTGATTTCAAACTTTTTATTTCCTGTCAAAGTCGCTGAGGCTACAGAATCAATCTCTGCAATGGTTACCATCTTCAAGTCTGTCCCAGATTTCAGTAAACAGGTATATAGTTTTCTAGTTTTCTATTTATTTTCTTGTGTCTGGAATTAAGGAGGAAATTAGGCCTTCTTTATAGATTTACAGCTAAAAGTTTTTTCAAGATGTTGCCAAACAAAGCTAAGAAACCATACAATTGCACAGGCTGTTTACAAGAAACCATTTATTGGATTCAAATTGAAGGGACTGTTTTAAAAAATATGAACTGCTAAGTGGTATAACAGCTACAGATTACCACTGCAAAAATGGAAGCAGAAATCTTGTCTATTCTGAAAACTGAATGTGAGTATAAAGTCACAGCTATAGGCAGGAGGGCAGCAGTGAGAGAGGGGATACAACCATTTAGCACTTGACTGTCTGACACTTTAGATATTGTTTCCAACTTTTTATAAGCCTAGCAGAGCTTCTCTGAAAAAAAAAATCTGTAGGTCCACTTTGCAAACTCTGGTGTAGAACAAAATAATGAGAAGAGGAAATGGCAAAATAAAGAGTTTAATGGAGACTATGGCAAGAATGGGAAAAGGATGAAAACATTTTACTAGGAAATGAAGGTGCATAAAATAGCTGTTGAAGGCTTTTGTTGCCTACTAAAACACATAGTTGCTACTGAAAAAAATAACAAAATCAGAAAATATTCCCTTTTCAGCCTTCAAAATATTTGGTCTTTGGCTTACAAACCCCAAAACATCCTCTCCATTTTACAAGTTTTCAAACAAATTATTCTCGATTTCCTTTCCCATAGGGAAAAACAAGCTTCTGCCAAGGCATCAGGTATTTGATATTTCCCACATTTAATTTGCAGTGCAACTAAGAAAACAAAAAGCCAGCTTCTTTTTGAACATTTTCAAGCTTCTGTCTCTCTCTGCCTTCCAATCTTATTGCAGAAGGACCGGTCTCACAGATTTCCTGAGAAACTTTCCTCTGACCTCCGTGGTTGCAAGATTTCATGTTACAGCTCTTTTGCTCTTCTATTTACAGGGATTTTTGTCCTCCCTATCTGCTTTTGAGACGTTCTTATTCCTCCCACAACCGTCAAAAGGCAGGGAAAAGACATATTTCTGAAATGCCCTCATTGCCCACAGCCTCCTGTTTGGTCAAAGAGAAGAAAAGCCACAGGAACACTGCTCTGCCTGCCTCCATCTGACACTGAGTGAGGGGTGCCACTAAGTGCCTTGTGCTGGGTGCCATCACACATGGGATGAAGCTGCAAGGCAGGCCAGGGAGCCAGTAGCCAGGAGCCTGCTGGCCAATTTTGAAGGACCACAGGTCTGGTGTCCTGCTGACACCTTCCAACCCTTGTTCAGACACAGAGCAAGGGTGCTGGGCTGGCATTCACTGGTTGCCCTTCCTTTCACACATCCCTGCTTTGTAGAAGATAGTGTCAACTTCCTCTCTAGGGTGTCTCACTTTGAGGAATGAAGAACCATTTTCCTAAAGCAGCCTGCAGGGGAAACACTATTCCTGCATTAAAGAGGATAACTGTCTTCTAATCACATTCTTTCTGCAGAGCTGATGAGCCAAGACCTGGGGAAGCAAAGGAAGACATTTGTCTAAAAGTTCAATCGTTCCCCGGTTATCACATTTCTTGAAACTTCCCCCAAAGCCTCCGGGATGGAGTACCTGTCAGCTCCTGGACAGCTGAATCTCCATCCTGGCAGTCCTTCTGTCCACTCAGCTCTACAAGCACACATCAGTAGTATCCAAGGTCTTATGTGTCTTCCCATGCAGCCTGGTTCTCCTTTGGCTTTTTCTCATTATTTAATGAGTCTTGGATTTGACAACTATAATCCCTAAACAGAAGCCAGTACCCACACAAATCTGATGTGGAGGAAGTATCAGAATATTGTCATATTTGATAAGAAAGAAATTAAATCTCTCAAGTCACTTTGATGTCATTAATATTGGCAAAAAAAATGTTAATAATAAGAATCTATATGATGATTTTGCTGCATTTTCAAGTCAGTCTATCTCTAACATTAAGCTGATTTCATGGCACTGTAGATGTTACCACACTGAAAAATTCCAGTCTCATTTTACATACTGTTTCACAGCATCTCTGAATCAATTCTGTGTTTGGTGATGATGTGCTACAGAGAGTTTCCCTCTAAGAAGATCTTCCTACTTCCTCTTAGAATATTTATACTGGGATATTAATGTCTCAACGCCACTTTAATTTTTGCAATTCCACAATTGGAAATACAATTCTCATATCTCTCATACAGAAACCACTCAAAAGATAAGCTTTAGATGTCCTCCTTCTTTCTATCCTGAAGTAACCCCCAAGTTTTACTTGTGGAAGTATTGTTCTTCAGTGTTTTCTGATTTTCCTTAATTTATTTTTTTTTCCTGAGAGCTGACAGTGTGCTTCTGTTGGAAGAGTATTTTAGAACTGTCTTCTTTGATGACAAGTTGAATATTAGTTGTTTGTTTGACTTACCACAAATAGAGAGGAAAATGTTACAGTTTCAATTCAGGAGAAGTCTTGATGACTTCCGTAAGAAATTTGCTAAAATGTTAAATTAAAGGTACCATTGCTAGAATTTTGCTTAATCTGAGTCCACCACAACATGCTTGACATAAAAGCTTGATGCTGAAGACTTAAACCTGCATAACTAGCTTCAAATATATGCGCAGTTAATTCAGGAACCCTTCAATACCTGAAGGGGTACACTGGGACAACTTTAACTGTGATTTGTGTCAATATGTAATATTATATATAATATGTAATATGACAGTAATATGTCCTGAGCCAAGGCCTCAAAATAAAATATTACATTTTTATCTAGAGATGCAAACATTGATGTTTTTGAAAGAGAAAAAAAGTAATTTGAATCTTTTGTTATTTCAGCACTGCAGAGTATTCCTGTGTCCCTGACAAAGGGGTCTTATCTGATTTTGGGCAGGGCATTTAGACTAAAATGTTTATAGGTGATCACTATTTACCTGTTTCACATACACAGAACGTGTTATGTGAATTCCTTGGGCCAGATTTGGATGCATGGCTACAGCTGTATATTAGACCTGAACTCGCTCATTTCAATAAAATCATTAACTTAGAAAGGTCAGGCTCTGGGTATTTTGAGCAGGGTATGTAAGTGGCTGTTGAGTGCTATGGAGACTTACCCTTTCTATATGACTGACCTACTGCATCAGCCAACAACCTAAGCTCTGAGGCTGTCGGTAGATAGTTGTTAACAAAAACTCCTTATAATATACCCTGTAAAACATATTTTGGTAAAATATTAAGGGTTTTAACCATGTGCTTTCATTGCTTTGTAATAATTTTAAATATTTCCCTTTTAAAATATTTTGCTTAAATATATCCAAACTGATGAAAGTCCTGTTAAAACAAATATTCACACTCAGATTGCTAACACCTGAAGCAATAGTTTCTTAGAGGAATGGTGACCTTATTAATGAATTTCAGTGATGCAAATGGTATCACTATGCTACTACTAGGACTAGGTTATGTCATTTTCTCAGAAGAGTCTAGGCTGTATAAGTCTAATTTATTTTCTGCCTTCCTGCCTCGTCATAGCTCAGTTTTGCATTATAACACACTTTTCTGATATGTCACTGTTTATGATCAAAAAATATGGAAGCGCCAAGTTTGAAAAAGTTTGATCAAATACAGGTTCACCTTCTGAATTTAGCTGTACACAGCAGCAAAGAAAAAGAAGTCGAGTACTTCCCAGACCGAAGCTTGTGTACAATTTGAGAGTGCCTGTCAGTATCAGAGAAGTAAAGTATAAGAGCACTTTAACTCTCTAAGAGAGACATTACAGTGTTAGGGTACACATTGTAAGACTAAACTGAGAATGCTTGAAAGTGGAAATGATCTTCAGGTGTAGTTCTAATCTTAGCTCTCTTCCACAGCAATACCAGGCTTTCAGTCCTCCCCTCTGTGTACCTTTTTATCTGTTACACAAAAAGTGCTAGGAGCATTCTCTATGATCTGTAGAAGTAAAGCAAAGGATTCAAAGGTTGTGCCAATATAGGAATGAGATTGGATTTTTCCCATATAGAGCTATCCTGAAATCTCTGAGGGCAGGTGTAAAAAGCATGTTGCTCAAAACCAGTGGCAGAGTAGAAAGTGTATGCATTCCTGGATGATTGCAGCATCAAGAAATATCTCAAGAGACAATTGTCTTCCAAAGGAGCCGATTTCCTCAGACACAGTAAACACCGTACTAAATTGACCCAGCCAGGGAGGAATGTACTATAAACATGATTCCCACAATTACTACCAAAACCTGCACCAAAACAAGAAACAAAGATAATTTGTGGATAATTTCTCTTGCACAGTGATTTTCTGTTTGCTGGCTTGGCATATGGCATATCTGTCAGATATGTGCTGGTCAGCAGTAGATAACAAGGGCAGGTGTATGAAGAGAAAGGAGGCTTTTGCAACATGGTGAGTGAAGCAAAGTAAATAATATCATCAGTGATGTTAGTGTTTTGATTTTTCACAATGAATACTTGTAATAATCAGGATTCTTCAACGTTCTTATCTCATATTGTCTTCCAATGTTACTTTTTTTTAAGGAGTAAAAAAACCGAGTGTATGGATATGCCACCTTAATTCTCTAAGCATTCAGCATTTTCTTTTTGAGCCATGTTGGTCAGCTCTAATTTGCCAGCCAAGTCACCCGATTTGTGCTGTGCTTGTTTCCTAGCTGACTCCAGGTGTGAGTGCTCTCAGCATGAATACTGACAGATGAGTGTAAAAAATTGCTTCCTCAGAACACCTGCACCTGTCACTGTGTTACTTGTCACTAGATTTTCATTTTCTGAAAATGTTCAGAAATGTTAGGTGAACTTCACTGCAAGCAAATATAAGGAAGAAAGAGTGATTTCAACTGGAAGAATTTCACTTCCCGTTTTACTCAGTACACCTTACAGATCCAATCTGTGTTATTCTGGGGGTCTTGAATTCCATAGGAAGCTTCAGAGAAGAGACACTGCAAAAAGTTTGATACATTTTAACAGCAGAGAGTCCAGAGACCTGAACCAAATAAACACCCTGCTTAACTGATCTGAAATGGGAATAAAACGTCTCTCTTTGCTGCTCATTGAGGTCCCAATATGTGAAAGAGGAATAGTCTTTACTGAGAATTTCAGAGTTGAGGCCAATATTGAGTTTATAATGGAAAACAAGTTTCAACCTTAGGAATGCAGAGCCAGTAGCCTCTCCGTAATACAACTGTCAGTTCAATTTCTGTCAGCGACACAAACACGGAATTGAAATAAGTGTTAGACTAGGATTTGGATGAAAGTTTTAATCAGATGAGCACCTGCACTCCAAGTCTTTTTAACCACTGAGACTGAAATTGTGTGTGAAACATTGCCATCCAGTGGCTGCTTGTACAATTTCCAACGTGCCACAAAAAACCTTTGCAGAAGAGAAAAATATTGTGGATTATGTCATTCCTCTTCTCTTTTACAAAACCACAGATGCTAACCTGCACTAGCATCACAATTCTAGGCAGAAAATTCAAACAGTGATGGACTGAATTTCTCTGAAGTTTTCGTGTTAAGTAAACATTCGTTTCTTGCAACAAAGCATGGTATCAACATTTATGTCTCAGAAAAAAAAAAAAATCACTACTGCTTCTACACTGTATCCATCAAAGGAGGGGTTTGCAACTAAGGGGTAAAAGCCCAAAGGAATGAACCGTCAAAGGCCATGCAGTCCAGATCCTGAAATCACAAGAAAATGTTGTTTTCCTAGGTGAATGAAATCGGCCACTCCCATTTACACCATACTATCTGTGCCTTGGGTATCCTGCTATTTCCTCCTTTCTTGACAGACTCACCTCTGATTTTTTTTCCTTATAAGGATTTGAAACTTTCAAAAGCTGCATATGCTGCTGTAGGCAACTAACTTCTGCTTTATGAAAAAAAGAGCTAAAGCATGACTGATAGTGACTTTTCTTCTGCCACCTTGTCACCCACACTCAACACTGACCTGATGGGAACAATTTTGGTCTTTATTAAGTCCTCTATCCCTCTACTACCCTGGGATTTTCAGATGGCCAGAGAAAGGCACAGGCGCAGAAATTCAACCAAGGGCTTAATTTCTGTGTAGAACACTGCTGTTTATCAATAAAAGCATCTGCAGCAGTAGCCACATTTTTGCAATGGGAGTGCTAATCTGAAAGAAATGAGATTGAGTGCAGCTGTATTAGTTACTGCTATGACTCAGTTCGTTTGAGTCATGGCCCACATAAGGTGGAAATTAAGAAGCTCTTCTCCTATTCCACATCCATAAACCACTTGGTTCTACTTTCATATCACCGCATTCATCTGATGTCCACTAGATGATTTAGATCTGTTTTCTCATCCGAGACCTGTTGCTATGCCTGGAATCTCATGGCACTGAAGGCGTGATCCCCATTACGGAAAGCTGATGCCCACAAGTATAAACATCATCTCACCCAGCTGAAAAACAGTCTTTGTAGCAGAAGATTAGAGCATGTTCCTCAGCTCTGTAGAGTTGCAGCATTCAGACTGGATGCTACAAAAGAACACAAGACCTTTGAGAATAAACAGTTTGCTCTCTCTGTCATACCAGGCTGGATTGTATATGGCAGCTAAGTTAAAGGTTACACTTATTACTAAAGATAAGAGGGTTAGTACAAAAATGTAATTGACTTTTTTAAAAAATAAAAGTAACTACAGGATTGCAATACCCAGCCAAGTAAAACAAAGAAATTAGAATCTTTTAAATAGTCCTGAACTCCCAAACTGTTTCAAGTTTTTCCTTTTGGAAGTCTGGCCTTCCAAGCTCAGGAACAATCTGATTATCCTATTAAATGCTATCTTAACAGAATAAATCAGAAGGATACTAAATAACATATAGCTCTGGGACTGATTTGTGAAGCATTACCCTGTCTTCTAAATATGCTGTATAGATTACTCAGCTCTGCCTCTAAAGAGTCAAATTCACCAAGCAGTAACCCATCCCCTCCACAAAGAAGAGGAACCCATGAGTCTTGCTGTGAATCTGCAGAACATCAGAGGATTATAGTATTTAAACAAAACATCAGAGCCTTTCAGGCTCTCTGCTTTCTTTGCTTTGCTAATTAACTTTTATGTAGCTCATTGTATTACCTAGCTGCAACAGGGAGCTGGCACACTAATCCATCTGCAAGGTGACCCCTTTTGTGTGCTATGCAGATTGGGGTATTGATATGCTGTTGTGGACTGCAAGACATATCTGTTTCTGTCCCTTTGCCTCTCATTTGTAGATACGAAGGGAGGAATGGCTGAGTGTTTAACAAGAGAGTTTGATCCCACTGTGTGTCTAGGCTAATGCAGGGAATAATGAGGCTGGGATAACCATCCTGACTTAGACACTATGGTGATTGGCTTCAATGCCATGCCTACGATTGATCTGTGCTCTGAGAGACTTAGTTAAATCAAAGCTCTAAATAGATACAGCTTTTGGGATTGTTAATTTTAAGGCTGGATTCAGTGGGTTTTAGCTCCTAGGCTTATCTTTGCTCTCTCTGCATTGGACTCTATATAATCAAAGTCCTTTTGGGAGCTGTGACTTACTGCAGTCAGACTCACTGCAGTTATGGAGACCCATAGAAAAGATCAACACTTTTTCTAAAGTCCTCTGGACTTATTGTAAAGGCATCTGAAATGATGATCACTATAAATATTTTTCAGCAGGATTTAGTCTGCCATGGAAAAAAAAAAGAAAAAAAAAAAAAAGCAGGTGTTAAAATTATTAGAAGTACATCAAGTTTGCCACTTAATACCAGCCTAGAGGTATGTTTACCAATGATAACACCAAGAATGAGGAAAAAAGTCCAGCAGGAATTAGGATTTGTCAGGTTATTTCAGAAAGTTTGGAATCATTTGGGGAAAACCAATTTTTAGAAGAGAGGTCTGTATGAAAGCAGCATTTCAGCAGTCAAGACTCTCTAAATCCAAAATGCAGGAAACCTTTCTTGCATGAAATAGTGTGTTTCAGTTTCTAGTGATATCTTCTAAAGAGTCAGTCAAAGATTACAGCGTTTACTTGCCCTGGGGATCCCCAGGTGACAGCAGAAAGGTGGACAATGACTTGTAAAAAGTCATCTTTCACCTGCACAGATCCCAGGCAGAACAAAGACTTTCCTGCATTTCCAACACACCATTTAAAATATACACCTGAACATCTTCCTTGTTTGTTCAGCATCCCACTTTTATGCCTGCCAAAGAAACAGGAGCAATAACAGATTTGAGATCCTGTTTATCACTACATACAGATTATTCTCATATATATTATACCCCATCAAAACAGTACTGCATATTCTTCTGTCCCCAGCTCCAAAAAAAACCCCACCATCTAGTTTATTAATACAAAAATAACTATGCACAGATTTCTAGTAATGACTTTTGTTCCTGCAATTGCTACAGTGGTCTTTTGAGCAGACAAAATTTTGTAACCCATTGGAGTGGAGGGAAGGGAGTTAAAGGCCAGAGAGATGTAAATTAATTCTCTGGAATGTTTTGAAGTGGAGTTTGAGTGTAGATTTCCAAGAAATCTTTTAGAGAAAGAAGTGATTTTTGCTGAGAGCAGTGAGTGTTAGTGATTTACTGAAGTTGATATTGACTAGGCTGCCTGGTTACAGTTCCAGGCACAGAATTTTTTTGCCTTCCAGGCTGCCAACATTAAGTCCTTCAACTCATCTCTATTTACTTCAGACACAGTTCAGGAGGTAGAAAAAGAGATGCAGACTTTCAAAAAGAAGTCAAGACATAATCAAACTGGGAATGCAATGGTTACATTCACTAGCAGTTCCAATTTCACAGGTTTGTTCCAGGTGCCACAAGTCCATGTCCAGATCCTATGGAAGGGGGTACAGGAGACTATTGCTGTGTCTCAGAGAGAAGTGGAATGTCGTGCAAGCAGTTCTTTGTGGGTTTCATTTATCATGGGAACTGACCTGGTAGACTGAAAAACCTTGATTTTTCCCTGGTACTTAATCAATGTAGTGTTTGCTGAAATTTCAGATGCCATTTTCCTTGGTTTGTGGTGATGAGCAGTGAGAACAATTGATCACTGTTCCCTTTCCTTATAATAATCTTTTTAATTTTTCTGAGTTGAGAGGTTATCAGCATTACCTCTCCCCAGTCAGAGTTCTCTTCCAAAGAGTATTTCTCTTTCCTTTCCTCCTTCATTTCTCACAAATAACTTTTAAAATGCCTCTGACTATTCTCATTGCGCTTTTTAGGCATGTCTTCCTTTTAATGTCTGGTGCTTTGACCTCTCCAAATAATGTCTCACCAGCACTGCAAGAGCAAATTCTGCTCAGTTCAGTGACACTCTTGCTAATACATCCCAGAGGGAGATTGATTTTCTATATCACAGCATCTCACTGACTGCCTTTTTTTCGGTTTGTGACCCAGTGTAAGCACAAGACCCTGTTCTGCAGCTCTGCTACCTTGCCAGGCATTGGATATTTTGTGCTTGATTTTTTATTATCATCTTCTACACTTACTTATACTAACCTCCACTTTGTTGACTTGAGATCATCAGTTTCTCCATCCAGGCTGGATCTGCATTTGCTACAAAGCTAACAGTTACAGTTGCAGGCACTGTTTTTACCTGTAGAGATTCTGTGGCTCAGCAAGTGTCCCAGAAAGCAGAACCAAAGCTGGAGCTGGGCTCTTCAGAACTGGTGTCCCTCATTGAGGAAGACCCCTCAGGAGCATGTAGAGGAGAAGTAGCAGTAATGTTAGAGATGTAACACTCTCTATGATTATATTTGTTTTCCTTCGTTATAACTCTAAAAGCAAAAAAAAAAAATTAGGAAAACCAGCAAAATCCCACATTTGCTCTTCTGCTGGTAATGTCTCTCAAGTGCTTTGGTCTTTCAGATATTAACATCTTCCTGCAAACAAAGGACTGGGTCCCATGCAGGCTTAGTAGATCACAGCTGAACTGACCCCTTTTAACTGGCAGCCTTCTGTAAGCAGTTCACACGCAAATGGAAGAGAATGTCATAGTCCAGGAAAGTCTTTGTAGCTCGATGGACCTACCAGCTATTGACAGCATACTTTATTGTCCTGAGTAGAACAGGTTGCTTTTAAAACACAACTGTTGTTAAGACCTGTAGATACCAAATTAGACCTAATGTATGGCTTTTAAAAGTGTATAAATCAGCAGATGCAAAAGTTAAAAATGATGCATGTATTTACCAGATCCTTGGATGCTAGGAGAATGTAGTTTCCATCAAGGACCAATAATAGAGAAAATATATTCTTGAACTTCTTGAAAAGACACAGCTGGAATAATGTTACTGTAATAAGCAGGAATCAGTCTAAATTGCTGTCCCAGTGGCTAAGTGGTGCTGCTGGTAAAATTCCTGCACAGATACCCTTGTCACAGCAGATGCCATAATATTCCACAGTGCTGAAAGGAATGTTCTGTTTCTCCACCCCCCAAAAAATACAAATACATTGTTTACTGAAGTACTTAATGCATTTGAAGTACACTCAAGACTAAAGAAGAGCCTTTTCCTCTTCTGACTCATCTTAACCTCCTTATACTTTCTTTAATAATAGCTACCTTCAAGCATATCCTGTATATAAGAACTTGAGCCAAATGTGTTTGACCAAGTGGGTCTTCTTTTTATAAAGACAATTTTTAAATAAAGAAGTTACATATATGTTTCTTTTCACTTATAAACTGTCCCACAACTGAGGTTTTTTCAAACTGTGTTACACTGGCCTAAGATCTTACAAGTGAAAAATTATCCAGAACTGCCTTTTATTTTATTACAGAGAACACCCCAGGCATAAGCAGGGAATTTCCCACACTGTCTCTCTTTCTCTTGACTTCTTTTCATTCACTGTCTAGAACAGACAGTAAAGTATTCACATAACGCCATTCTACTTTTAATTTCCTCTAGCTTGCTTTGAAGTCTGGCTCTTGTTTGGATCACAGACTGAATTCTCTGTAGCCAATAACAACTGAAATTCCAGTCCAGCCAAAGGAGAATACCTACTTTTGCTGCAGCCAAGGCCTTAATATGCTCCATGAAACGGGGACTCAGACAATTCTTGATATGCCTGCTTTGCACACACACCATTACTGCTTCTAGTTAGAATGTGTATTAAGAATGGTATGAATCCTATTTTATGGATCAATAGTTACTAAAAAAAAATTTACACAGCATTAGGCAGCAGTCACTTTCAAAAATGTCATATCACAACTGCTGGATTAATCTAAAAAGGAATACCAAAGTGATTCATTTGTATTAAGGGGGAATAGGCTGCAGGCTTTGATTTCAAAAATCAATTTTTCATACACAGAAATAAAACAAATGTATTAAAATGCAGTGGCTTGTTACGAAACAGTCTCACACAGTTCTGGTGACATGTTGTAACACCACCAATGGACAAGGAGAGATTGGTCGATGGTCCTTTCCAGCCATCTGTACCCATTCAGTCAGTACTCTGGGGCCAGCAGCCATGGCAAACATCTCCTGAAAAATTAACCTGCAGGTTCAAATATACCAAAAGGCATATTTGCAGTACATGGGGAGTTTCATTCTCATAGACCTGTGTTATAACTTTTGGGAAATTCTTGCCCACAGGTGAGGCAACAGCAGCAGCTGTGTGGTGGCTCTCAGCCATTGCACTTCAGACTCTAGTACAGCAGCTTAAACTACTATCATCAAACTCAAACTGTGCAAACTAATGTATCAGGCTTTAAACCAGCTGGGAAGACACAACTTACCAAATCCTGAGCTGCTCTGTGCCC
Source organism: Pycnonotus jocosus (assembly GCA_013400435.1). Taxonomy (NCBI): domain Eukaryota; kingdom Metazoa; phylum Chordata; class Aves; order Passeriformes; family Pycnonotidae; genus Pycnonotus; species Pycnonotus jocosus. Next base: position 27,714 of record VWYP01027312.1, on the reverse strand, counting down.
ACCAGTGCACTGGCTACAGGAGCTCCTACATCACGTGGGCAAGGCACACAGCCCCAGGCAACGCTTGTGGAACAACCGCAACAGTTTCAACTGCTGTGGCACTCATAACACTTCGTGCTTTAGACTCCTGTGCTGTTTTGGTGGTAAGAGATAGCAAAGGCTACAGGATGGATGGATGGAGGTCAGGTTGAAGGTGGGCTAAACCAGTGTAGTTATTTCCCTACTACCAGTTCAGTGTGAGACATTGCTTTTTCTGTGAAAGCACAGACTCCAACTGCATATAACTGTGCTCTGCAGATATTTGAATTCTGTCTAGCTTTGATTCACAGGTTAAAATATATTACATAACACACAGAATCTGTTTTACAAAACCTGAGACAGAACTGTCTAATTTCATGCATTCCTTTCAGTGTAAAATGTGTGAGACACAAAGAGTTCCATTCCCAAACACAATGGGATAGGAGATAAACCTAAAGATACATTTAGGCCATGACTGTGCAAAATAAGTCTATTTTCTGTTGCAAGTGTGATTACACATGTGTTAAATATGTGGATATTGTTAGATATGGTCTGTATGTTAATAAATAGAGCAATAACAGACTAGCAGAGGATCTACTATTCTCTGCAGCTGGAAGAACTTTTGTTTCATTGCAGTTTGGCCTGATTTCACATTTGTTTTCCTAGCTCCTAAAGTTGCCCTTTTTGCCTTGGCAAAAAATCACCTCCTGATTTCTCTTAATTTGTCTCATTGTGAAATATACAATATCTCTCTCTGAGGAGAGAAATGTACACAACCTGCAATAGAAGCACATTGTGCAGATTGAAAGAAAATGGTTTAAAACACAGTCACTGGAAGAAGAAAGTAAAAGAAGTCCTGGAATTTAAACTGATCATGGAGAAAAGCACACATGGTTTTGGAGAGGCTACTCAATAATAAATGTAGAGGACAATAAACAAGAACTTGTTAGTGGGATAGTCTTTCACCTGGAAAATTAACTGAAAATTTCCAATTTTAAAAATGCAACTCAAAAATTAATGTCCAAAGATCGAAGAAAAACCAAGAAAAATGTTACATTTCAATGTCATATGAAAAGTTCTAAGAGTAACAAAAAGGAGATAGATATAGATATAGATTTAGATATAAATATATATAAAGCTTGTAATGGGAATTAGAAGAAAATGCTTATAAAACATCATAAAACAAAATTGTCCATACCAGTATCAGAGGCAGGTGTTTTTCAACTTCCTTAAGCTATATACTGAAACGAAATCCTAGATGGAAGTAGACTGAGCAGAACTTTTTTCATTAGTATCCCTGTATATTTCTTTTCCAGGAAGATTAATAACAGCTCCTACTTTTTCAGCAATCTAGCTGAAATCTGTACAGAATTCTGAAGTTCAAGTTATTTTAAGCTGCAAGGATCACTGTTTCAAGGTGGTCTCTTAGGCAGTAGCAATCTCCATCAGAAAACTATCTTGAAATTTCTGTCCACAATTCTCAGATGCACAATACCACAGCAGCTGGACATGCTGCTAAGGGTACATCATATCAGCAAAATTCATGGCCACTAATTGCATTACTGGTGTTCCTGTAATTACTTTTGCCCTACTGTGGTAGTGCCTGTAGCCTCAGAATCTCATTGTGTTCAATATTGCATAAGAATATGAAAATTAGATGGTCAGGTGTTTACATCATGTTAATAGAGGCAGTGGCACAGGATGCAAGAAATGAGTTAGGTGGTAGTGCTCACTGAAACTGAAAAATTGTGTGCAGAACAGTGGGTGTCAGCCCAGTCTTGGGATTTGCAGTGAAGAGCTTAAAACAGGACTGTGGTGTAGAAATTTAAACAAAATACCTTTGGATAGCAAATGAAATAATGTAGCAAATACTTATTTCTATTATAGTAAGGTGATATATCAAAACAAATATTTAATTTCAGTAATCAAAACAGTAAGGTGCACGTCTGTTTACCCCATCTACAGAATTAAATTGAGATAAAACATGAGGATCTGCATCTTCCATATTAGTCTTTGTCAGATCCATAAAGAGCAGACTTTACCAAGTTCAGAGTCAGTGTGGGTGTGCAGGGCTTTGCTCCGGCTAGCTGAGGTTTTTCTGCCCTGCTCCCCCTGATAATTCGTGGGGGTTCAATCTCTAGGCTCCACGTGGTCTGAGGCTTGGTGCAAATGAAGAGAGGATTCTGCTTTGGTTAGGAAGTGTTTATTCCAGGTGGGATGGAAGGCAGAATGGCTGAGAATGGCCGGTTCACCTTTTATGTCACCTCGGGTGATACCTGAACCAGGGGGGTCTAAGGTCCAATCAAAGAGGGGGAGGGGCGTGGTCAAGGCCAAGGACATTTTACACTTCAATGGGGAAGGGTGGCACCCTGGCATCTTGCCAATAGGAGAGGGTCAACCAGGGTGATTGACAAGACAGGGTGATACCACCAAGGGGTTGGGATAAGGGGAGTTGAGGGGAATGGAATGAACCATTTACAATTTGATTACTACACACTGTAACAAGTCAGCATGCCCTTGTTGTAACTAATCTCACTTTTCTACAGTAGTGTCAAACTGTGGCAGCTGACCATACTTATCTATTTTTAGAAATAGATATAAAACTGAAAAAAATCAGCCTTATTGTGGTAGACTTCAAAGAAACACAATGTACATACTCCTTAACCCAAAAGGGCATAGGAAGAATGTGGAGAAAGCCCTCAGAAAGTTAAGTGCAGATTTAGTAAATACTTTTTAAAGTGCAGAGCAGGGCTTTTTACTACCAGCTCCCAGAAAAGCCCAGTATGCTTTCCATTGCTGTTCCTCGATTTTGCTCTTTTCCTCCATCCTTCCATAGTCCTGGTTAAAATGATAGTCATTTTGGACAGTGTGTTTTCCCAGATTCTCTTTTTCCCCTTGGATACATTTACCTTTAAGGATTTGCTGTGTTTGGGATTCCATGTGTCTGGGTAGATGGAACTGTAAAAGCTGTGAGCAGGAATCTTAGTGATTCCCTACAGAGTGAGTGTACCATGCCAGTCCCTGTGGGCCATCCGTGCAGCACAGGTTCAGCGTGTCAGATGTGGGAGAAACAGTACTTGCCAGACTCTCTCTGCCGAGGACACCTCAGGCAGGCACATGACACTCCATCCTGATAATTTATTGCTTTTTTGGTCCTGTTCTTCCTGCTGCAAATAGCCCAATGCATGTCAGTGTGAGGACAGCATGGCAACTGGTGACACCATCAGCTCTGATAAACCTCTGTGGGTAGACAGCCCCAGGGACTTACTGCTTATCCCTCCTTAGCCAGGCCACCACACAGCACTGCTTCCAGTGTGTCTCAGCTGCCCCCTGGTTACTCCTGTGGCATGTGAAGGGGCCCATTCAGCCTGATCCCTTTTTGGCCTGATCCCCTTTCATCCTAGCCCCATTCGGCTTGAAGGCCTGTAGGGCCAGCCTGGATAAGGTCTGTGTGACCACACTGCAGGCTCCATTCTTGGTTCACAGTCATATTCATAGAATCACAGAATTATTAACGTTGGAAAAGACCCTTGAGGTCATTGAGTCCAACCCTTAACCCAGCACTTCCATGTTCACCGCTCAACCATATCCCCTGGTGCCACATTTATATGTTTATTGAAGACTTCCAGGGATGGTAATTCCACCACTTGCATGGGCAACTTTTTTCAATGTCTGACTACTCAGTGAAGAAATTTTTCCCAACATCCAAATCTAAACCAGCTCTGGTGGAACTTGAGGTTATTTCCATTTGTCCTACCATCTGTAATTTAGGAGAAGAGAGCTATCTTCACTTTTATACAACCTCCTTTCAGGTGGTTGTAGAGGGCAACAAGATCCCACCTGTGCCTCCTTTTCTCCAGGCTAAACCACCCCAGCTCCCTCAGCTGTTCCTCATCAGGCTTGTGCTCCAGCCAATTCACCAGCTCCATCGTCCTACTCTGGACACACTCTAGAACTTCAAAGTCTTGTCTTGTAGACAGCGGCCCAAAACAACATGGTATTTGAGGTGCAGCATTCTGAATGCCAACAGCATCGAGCTTGTGAGGCTTTATTTTACTCCCTGCCTTGGCTTACACTTCCAAGGCAGGTTTTTATCCCTGTGTCCTGATGCAAGTTACACACTGTCCACTTCCCTGCTGACACAAAGCCCCCTCCATATGGAGCAACTTTCACAGAATCACAGAATAAGCTGAATTGGAAGGGACTCATCAGGATCATCGAGTCCAACTCTTGGCCCTGCACGAGACACCCCAAGAGTCACAACATATGCCTGAGAGCATTGTCCAAATGCTTCTTGAGCTCACTCAGGCTGGTGCTGTGACCACTTCCCTGAGGAGCGTGTTCCAGACCCCAGCCACCTCTGGGTGAAAAACCTTTTCTTGACATCCAGCCTAAATATCCTATATTTATATATAATTCAGTTTCGTGCCTGAAATTTGTTGTGGCTGATGGCTATGGCTCCCAAATGTATGTCAAAGAGAGACTAAATCTCTGTCAATGCACACCCATTGCAGAAATGCGATTTTATTTCATAAGCCCTGCAGTCCCGCCCCTCGCCCAGCTCAGCTGGGAGCAGAGAGGTCTCTCTCCTCTCTGTCCAGCGGGGCCGGACACGGCCGGCGGTGCCCGGCGGATTCCTGGCGGAGGGCGGCAGGGCGGGCTGCCAGCGGCCGGAGCGGGAGAGCTTCCCCCGCTGCCCACCAGGTGTCCCCCCGCACCCGCACAAGCCCGGCGCGGAGCTGCATTAGCTCCTCGGCTTCCACCTGCTGGTGGTGATGTCAGCTCTCCTCTGCGGTCCCGCTCAGGTGTCCGTGTGCTGAAACACAGGAAGCCTCCGGCTGGCGGGTTGGGACCGGGAGCAGAGTCTGTGCAGTTCCCGCGGCACCACGGGGGTTGTTTCTCTCTGGAGTGGTGCTGCTGGGCTTTGGACATCTGATGAAATAAATGAAAGGCTTTATACTACAAACAATAAAAGGGCAGAGAGCAAATAGTGTATTTAGCAAAATATTAATCGTATTATTTATTAATTGACTCTGATTTCTATTCATGCCCAGGTTTTGCTAATGAGGTTGGCAGGCACCCTTCCAATTCCTCAATGCTGCCCTCGGCCAGAGAGACAGTAATTTCTGCATAAAACCAGAGGCAACATGTGACAGGCAGAGGGTACAGAACAGACCAAACCAAAGAAATGCAACTGGTCTGTACATGGGGTCATTTCACAGCCAGCACACAAGGGTGACGAGAACAGCCATGAGAGTGTGCTGAAGGTCAGTGTCAGCATGGGGCACCATCTGTTTTAAATTCTGGTTTGAAGCTAACACTGCTTGGCCTCTGTATGCAGCAATCAGAGTTTTCTGTCCCCACAGGCAGATAGAAGTGGGTAGAGGGAAATACATCAGTTGGTTTTGGATATGGTCCAGTGAGCTCAAGCCCAAAATGGATGACCTCCACTGACTATGAACTGATCAATTTTATGTATTCAAACAAAAAAAAAAAGGTAATCCTGCCTAACCTTTCCAGATCATTCTCCCACAGCTATGGAAATGTCACCACATTTTATTTATCTCCAGTGCAAAGTTCACATGACACTACATGGTATTCACAGCATTGGCTTTCTTTAAAAAACTTATTTGCATTCAAGGATAGACAAGGGAATATATTCAAGGATAGACAAGGGACAAATATTCATATGTGGCACTAAAATAGTAAAATATGTCCAACTGTTTTGTAATTTGGGAGTCAAATATCATTCACTACTGAGAAAAATGCAGAAATGTGGTTTAATTATCCCAAATTTAAACTAAAATAAGAATACAACTCTCAGTATTTCAGCCATAAAAGATGAGTAGTAGAAACACTTACACAAATGCAAGAGTATTGTAGCCAATATGAAAATGAACTATTTAAATACTAGAAAGATAGAAGAGGAAGTTATAAAATTTTGAACATTAAAGGCATTCATTCTAGTTCCTGGTACACCGGTATTAAATTCCACTTATAATTAGTCATTAAGGACCATAAGAAATTTTCTGAATAAGTACTTTCCAAACTCCTGGTTGAAAGAAGAACTTCGCAGCCTGATGTCTGCATCAGGCTGAAAATTTTACATCCAATGAAAGAAGCAAAATCTAGATCAAAAGTGAGGAACCCCTATATACTCTTCTACTTCTCCAAACAGGCTTCTAAATTTGTGAAAAGATAAGAACACTTCTCATTTTAAAAACTAATATCACACCAACTCTGTCTTTAGACATCCATAAACTTCAGATTACCAGAAGCCAGGAACATGTATTAGGAACTGCAATTCTACACATGCACTTTTCTCACACTCCTTTCCAATTTCCCACTGTACAAACAGGCATATTTTGGCCAATCAAGAATTAAAATTCTTATGTAATTGCCCGGCATAGTTCGAGGAATGTCTGATAATCACAGCAGGATTTTCAGTGTGATTACTGGGAAAGCAGCACAAAGTTAGTAAGCAGCTTCCTTTTCATAATTGTTGCTCCTCTCCTGAACTTACTCACTTCACTCTTCCTCCTGGCACTTTATAGGATGTTTTAAATAAGCAGAAGCAGGTCTTGAAGCATCTTGAATATAGACACCAAAACAGCGAACTACACTGAACGCTATAGAAAATGCTTATAAGAGACAGGAGGCCAAGTCTGAAAAGAACCACTGATCTATACTGTATCAATCAAATTTTCATTCTTTACTGATCAGAATACCTAAATACTGAAAGTTTCAAGTCCTAGTAAACACAATACTGTAGCCTAGCCAAGAATTACATCATTGTGTCACTTGAAAAGAATTAGAGCTTCAGGGGGAGAAAAAAAAAAGCTCATCCTGGGTAAGTCATACATATATTACCTTAGCAGTGTAATTATTGTAGTGTAATTGTTGTAGAGAACTACTTAAGTTATCTTTGTAAGCATTTATCTTATTTTATAAAACTCTTCAGTATAAAACAATATTTAAAACAATGCTTTATAGTTTCAAAATACCTTGAAGAGTAGGAGGTTGTGATTTGGCTGCCAAGGAAATTACAGAGATGAACGAGTACTCTCCTTGGGTAAGAACAAAGGAGACAGTTCAATAGCAAGCTTGTTCAGGGAACTGAGAGTAGTTATTTTACAGCTTCTGACCCTAGCTCTTTAGAGTCACTGTTCAGAGGAACAGAGAAGATGCTCTGCTTGTGCTTTGTCCAAAGGCAAATAAAAGGTGAAACTGCAACTCTTAAATGCAACAGCCCAGAGATGGAGAGAGTGGGACAGGGGTGTGATGTACCCCAAAACTCCTGTGAACAGCATCTACCAGTGCATGCATTCCTAAATTCCTTCCAAAAATGGTAGAACTGCAATGTGGGATTTCTATTTGGTTTAGTCCATACCATACTGCTTGTCAGCATTTTCCCTTGGTGACTACTGCTGTGTTTCTCATAACCTCTCTTTTCCTGTCTGAAATAGGTGGGGCTTAAGAAGACCTGTGCAGACAGCTGAGGTAAAGGGAAGCTAATATTTGCAGATATTATTGTCTAGTCACAGGAATTTTTCTCCTGAGAGAATGTAAAAAGCCTCTTTCAGACTAAAAGTTAAGATTGTCACAGCAAAGAAATTTCAAAATCATGGTTTTCAAAAGTACAGCTCTTTGTGTTTTTGCCTTCCCACAAAGTCCCCTCATGTATGGGGGTTACCCATACACCTCTGAGGGCCCAGCCCTTGCTGAGAAATGGCTTATTAATTCGTGAGACAGCTCCTTGGGTGTGTTTTGTAAAGCAAAGAGTTTAATAATAAGAAAATAACAAACTGTTACATAAAGCCAAACATAGCAGTGAGACAAGCCTGACTGCCTGTTAAACACCCCAAAAAGCCATTGGAGTCTTTTGTGTCCTTACTTATGTACTGTATGTTTCAGGTGGGCTTCACTGGCAGGCTGCCAATAGAAACACATCTAGGCTTTGACAGGCAGTGACAGGGTCCAACCGAAGCTTCTCCTTTGGCACTGGGCCAATAGCTGTGCAAACCTTACAGAAGTTTCCAGGTTTATTACCTTATAAGAAATAGAAGGGCCAAGCCCCAAACTTTTCCCTATATGGAAACTTGCTCAGTGTAAAAACTGCATCTCTACACTCATGTTCCCCAAGCCTTGCTACACCAATGTTTGGGGTAGCTGGGCAGTTCAGAGCTGAACACTAAGAATTTCCCTACTGCTGGCTCCCGGCAGTCCTGAGGTGAGGTTTGTAAAAGCTGAGAATAGAGAAGCCAAGTTTGCAAAGAGCCACATGCCTGGCTCCAGAGCTGTGGGTTCTCAACTTGCCATTTCCCCTTGCTCCATCAAGCTGGCAGATTCTTCTCATGCCTCCTCAGCAGACAATTCTATTCAATTTTTGCTAAAATATCTTCCCACAAAACACTCATATTTTGATAAATCAGCACTTAGATGAAAAGTAGTTCTACCTAAAAATAAACAACTAGCTTCAGCTTTGGGAGCTGTAGATCGGTTAATAGTATCAGCATGTGCTGACTTTGAAGCTTGGATATAAACACCTCTTTAATACCCAACCAAGCTCTACTAAGAAGAAAGGATGATTTATAGTGCAATGCAGAAGTTGGTAGAGCCTGAGGCTTGAGATTAAACCCTTTCTTAATAGTGGTTGATAATAGTGCATTCTATGACACCCAGACGGGATGATGCAATGCAACAGAGAGGAACCAGGGGCTTTTGGTCACGCTGTTTACAGTTCCTGTTAATTATCTCCTAGGTCAAAGTGTATGTGCTCTGCATATGCATCTGCTAATAGCAGAATCTGTTACAGTCACACTAAAAACATTTTGCAATCTGACCTGAGTAATAAGATAGGGCAACGTTATGTTTTGTTTTACAAAGAATGTCCTTCTGTTTGGGTTCACTTCACCAATTGCATTCTAAATGCTTTTATCACACTCTACTGACCCCTAAAAGTAAGCTCTAAAATTCATAGCTATCTTTCTCTCCCATTTCAACTAAACTGGTTTGGGAGGGGGTGGGGGGAGGTTTATGCCTTTTTATGGGAAGCAGTGACAAGCTGTTTTTCTCAGAAACAGTTAAAAGTAACACCTGGAAGATTTAAAGTTCGTGCAAACTGGCCACCATGTGGATTATATTCTTAACAACATGAATTTAAAGCAGGGGAAATGCATCAAAAACAACTGAATGTGTGACCCTCATTGCCCTGTTTTATGCAGCCCCACACAGAAAAGAGAGCACAAAGGTACTGCAACCCTGGATCCCAACAGACAACAAAGTCTGGAAGTACATGAAAATGCACTGGCTTCATATTGACTTGAACACATAGGTTAGACATAGATGGTTCTATGAATGTGAGTATAGGGTTCTAGGGCAGTGGCTGGAACACAGATTTAAAAACTAAAATATTTCTGTGAACTGCTCTGATCCAATAACTGTGGTTGTACAACTCTCTGGCTCCATGTCTAATTGCTGGATTTTCTGTTTTTATAATATGCAAAAGTCTACTCTACAAAGTGTGTCCTAATCATTTAACATTTAATATTGGTTTTAACTTCAAAATAAATGAAATTAAATTTTTTTTGGAAATATAATATTATTCATATGCAATATTTATTACATATATTATTCAATGCGCATAATATTTCAGAGTCTTCGAGCAGCATACCAAAATCCCCATATCACAAAAAGCAAGTTCCCTGACTTCTGAAGAGAGGGGACATCAGCACTGGTCCACAGGCAGGTGGTTACACTAGACCCACTGCCTACTTCTTCCAGTTGAGGCCAGTTTAGATGGACAGCTGCATCCTTCTGTAGCCCTTGTGTCCCACCACATCTCTCTGGTGGCTGAGGGTCAGACCACTGCACAGACACGGTGCCACTGCTAATCCATAACACACTGTGTGTCGCAGTAGCACCAGTGCAACTTCAATGGCTCATGAACTGCCCAAGGCCCTCAGGTCCCATTTGGACAGAGGATGTGAATTATGAGAACCTTGTGAGCCTAAATCAATGTTAGTACTCACTAATGAGCAATTTCCCAAACGAACAGTAGGAAAAGGACAGGAGACATTTGCTGTCCCAAAGTGTCCTGTAGTTCAGCCTACCCACAGGGGCCGCGCTAGTCTGAAGGGTGGAGTAGTCACTTCAGTGACATTACTTATTTAGAAAAAACTCAAACAAACTTGATAAGCCTCTCTGGCCCCTATCATCCCTAAGTGTGTCACAAGACTATTTTCCTCAATTCCTACAAGCTGTGGCAAGGGAGTATGTGCTGCTTAGGTGACATTCATTCGCCAAGGTGCCTTGGGATGGTGCACAGTAGCCTACCTTACCCTCATTGCACAGCAAAGCTACATCACCTCTTTCACCTGCTGCAAATCATAAAGAACTGCTTCCCCCAAAGCATACTTTGGTCTCTATTACTATTTTTTTTTCTTTATTCAGAAGTTTGCTTTTCTTTCTCTCAGATCTCTCCTAACTCCTATCTGCAAGAGTTATCTACAGAACAATTTAACTATTCCTCTGCAAAATTTTTGAAGGTATTAAAGCATGCAGAGATTCAAAAAAGGGAAGAAAATCTGGTCCAGAGAATGGGAGAACTGTTGAATTTCTCCTTGGAACAATACATTGCTAAGAATACCAAATACCTGTGCTGGTTATTCAAGAACTCCCTGCTTGCATAATCTTTGCCCCTACTAGTTAACACTTAGATTTTCATTAAACATTGTTACCCTCCTGCCCAAATCACGTTAAAACTTAATTGGCAATGCTTCTTATTTACATATTTTTATTTACCCTATTTTTCTCTTCCTCTAGGCCAGCTGGGTTTAGCCATAGAGCCCCATTCCACTAATCTCAGAAACAACCCATTCCTTTTTACATCTTCATTTTTTTCCTGTTATTGTGCTGTTTTATCCTGTTGAGTTTTTATCTCTCTCCAGCTACCGTATAATTTTTCCTGAGCACCAACATTACATAGGCTTTAATCTTGAGGTAAATGTAATAATCCCAAAGAGTGTATACAGGTATATGTGTGTTCTGAGGCCTTAAACTAGAAATGAGCACCAAATTAGATCAGATCAGTTACACAATCAGTTTTTTGTTTAATTTTTTTGCTGGTATCCTGAGTATCGTAGTATCCTGTGGTGGCAATATGCAATGAAGAGAAACCAGTTATGTCTGTAACACTCACTGTGGGTTAGTAAAAAGCAGAAGGAGCACACTGAGATCTCATTGTCTCATCATCATTATCTGTGTCAGTGGTGAAGACCTGGTTGTAATTAGAACCCTTAGATCTTCTGAATGTAAATGTTGAAGGGCTCTTTAGAGCTTTAGGAGGACTTGCCTGGAAGGATTTGAGAAAGATCTGGAAGAGTCCTTCCTCTCTGTAGCTTGTTAACTAGTACCATTATGGAGGGAATGTATACTATGTCAGTAAAAGTCTGTAACTTCTGTTCTACCCAGACCTTTGAGTGAACATTAAAATTCTGGCTCAGCCAGTAAAGGAAATGGTGAAATTCTTAAAAACATGTTGGAATCCCTTGGTATCTGATGAGCTAAAGGCTTTTTCCTGAGCGGAACAAAAAGTAATTACTTTAATAAAATGTTACATTAAAAATATAATGTAGGTAAAATAGTTACATGCTAAACCTTAGACATATTTATGATAGAAGGCAGGGACCCACACATACGCAAGTAAAATTAGCATGTTTTCCTGTTAAAAAACTGCAGTTTAGTTCACTCCAAGTTATTTGTGTCTTTCATTTTGCAAATCTTGATTACAAATGGCTTTTCCCTGAAGAATGCTTGACAATGCTTGATCATTTATTTGTCTTCCAATATTCTTCAAGGCCAACTGAATTAGCTATATGTTTCCCTGAGTTAAAAATCAAAATGGCTCTGTCTTGGCTCCAAGTAGCCAAGTTGCAAGAAAGATGCTGCCTGACCTAAATCCCCTCAACACTTGGATCAGAAGAAAGAATTTTGGATGCTGACCACAGACTCACCAATAAGTATTTGTAGGCTGAACATTTAGTTAGATTTGTAATGGCTGAACATGGATTGGCTTCTTTATAATTTGTCTTTCTACCATTTCCATTAACACTTTCTCTTTGTCAGGTAAAGCATTAGCATATGGTGCCCTATAACACATTTGCCACATAGTGAGGCTAATGAACACAGAAGTATTTTATCAGCTTCATCTATTGTGCTTTTACCAGTTGATAATTGCCATAATGAGGCATTTGCTATTTTGATCTCGTAGAGGATGAAGTCCCATTACATTTGTATGCTAATCTGGGCTATCAGTCCCTGCTCACATCAACAACTCTTTGCAAACTGTGTTCCAAAATACTTTGCCCCATGCTTTTTTTTCCCTGTGGTTTCTGCTGCTTCCAGCACACCAGTTGTCTGACTCCTACACCTTTCCCAAATCCCTCCACCTCTAAGACACTGTACTCCTCCTGTCAGTCTGTCATACGTGGCTGTGTATAAGAGAAAATGATGCTGCTTGCAGAACAACAAAAAATCCTCCCCCACCACAGACTGCAGAAAAGCAAATAGTGGGTATATAAAAGGTCAGCTATTTAAAAGCTCTTCAAAAGAAGATAAAAAATATCTTCCCTTCAGATAAATCTAGGAACCATAGCCAGATGCATGATAGAAGAACTCTTCATAATAAAAATATTTGCAAAACATATTTGAGTCTTTCTTCTCATGCTGCCTTTTGCTACAAACTTTTTCTCTATTCCAGTTTTTCTGCATTTGGATTAGTCATACAATAAAATTAAGTCATACAACGTCTTTAGTTGCTTGACATCAGTCTCATCTATGAAACTCAGCCTCATCTATGAAAATGTATCTTTGCAATTTGCAAAGTTGATAAGATGCTTACATCTTTTGGAGAAAAGTGCAGTTCAATGACTTCAGTAGCGACTATTAGGCATCTGCTGTACAAATGACACAACCATTGCATAAAACAACCAGTCCAGCTGGCCAGAGTTCCTACGTCCTTTGGATATGGTCTTTGATGAATAGACCCTCTTATTTTTCATGTCCAATCTATTATTAATAACATTCTCTGTGATCATCCAGACACAAAGAATTAAGACAATAACTCTCTAAGTGAATAACAGAGCCTTAGCTTGCCCAATAGAATAGCAGCCATTAAGATTCTGCCAAAAGACTATTGCTTCAGACACAAGGATGAGCAATTGCCATACAGGCTTGGAAAGAGTTCATACGTAGTATATTGAGCTAAAACATTCTCTTTTCTTGGGAGTTCCTTGTGGTAGCACCAAATGCATCAATAAATTACCTAATGAAAAGCATTTAACTATAAAACAATCTTCATTCAATGTAACCATCTCTGTTGTAATAATATAAGAATATAAATTAAAGTTTTTGTGTATGACAATCTTCCTGCAAACAAGCTTAATAAAAAAAACCCAAAAAACCCCCCAAAAAGGTCAAGGTAGATAATATTTCTGTGTCACTGAAACAAAAAAATCTAGAAAGTAACTTCTTGGGACAAGGAAGGTAATAAGAAACGATTTCCTTGTCAACAAGATTTCCTTTATCCCACCTGACTTTGGACACTGAAGGCAGCCCAGAATAACACTCTGCTAGCCTCACACTGAAATGCTGCCTCTGTCTCTCTGCAGTGTTGTGGTTTAACCACAGCCAGCAACTAAGTACCACGCTGCTGTTCACTCAAACACTCAGTGGCACAGGGGAGAGAATGGAAAAAGTGAGAAAACTCAGGGGTTGAGAAAAAGAGAGACATTTTAACAGATAAAGCAAAAGCCGCACACACAGGTAAAGCCAAATGAGGAATTCATTCACTGTTTCCCATGGGCAGGCAGGTGTTCAACCATCTCCAGGAGAGCAGGGTTTCACTCCACCACGTGCAAGGCTTCCCTGAGACAACAAACACCAGCAATCCGAATGTCCCTTGCTTTGTCCTTCTTCCCCCAGCTGCACATGTGAGCATGATGCTATGTGGTCTGGAACACCCCTTTGGTCAGTGGGGTCAGCTGTCCAGCTGTGTCCCCTCCCAGCTCCTCATGCACCCTTTGCCTCCTCTCTGGTGGGATGAGAGTCAGAAAAGGTCTTGGCTCTGTGTGAGCTCTGCTCAGCAATAACAAACACATTCCTGGGTTATCAACATTGTTTCCAGCACAAATCCAAATCACAGCCCCATAGGAGCTACTATGGAGGAAATTAACTCCACCCCAGGTGAAACCAGTGCAAGTGCCTGTATAGAAGGGGAGTGTTCAGTGTTCTCATTAAGGACTGCAGTTAGAAGCCAGGACAAGAGCAGTCACAATGTGGGCATCATGTTATCATGCACAGAGGGATGATGAATGCAGGCACAAGCGCCTGCTGAGATCTCTGACTTCCTGACAGTGTGCATCGCACATCTGCTGTTGGCAACCCCAATACCATCACACATCCCCATCCTTTTTTTGTATCATATCCATCCATTTAGGACTAATCATTAAACTGCCATTCTTCATGCATATTTTCATGCTGTTTTCCCTTTCAGAAAGTGACCTGTCAAAAGGAGAGAGCACACTGTACAAAAATATTTTTTTTTGTATTATTTGAACACATGAAGGAAATATGGTTTATGGGCTGCAGAAACCGGAGTTTCAGCCTTCCAAATTTCATAAGCTCTTCACACATATATACACACGTGTATATTTTCCTCTTTATAGCTTTCACTATCTTGTCTTTTCAAAACCCATGGATCCTTTTTATTTCGCTCACCAAAATCTCAAACTAAGTAATTGTTTTATCACAGAGGAAGTTTAAATATGGAACTAACCCAAGGCAACACCCAAATTCAGAATGCATCCTGAAACACAAAGGTATTAGAATCTGAGATACGTATCTATCCACAACATCCTTCTCCCAAGTATCTCAGCCAAAGTTCTGCATCCGGTCTGCAGAACTGCAATGCTCTCCTGACCCTCCCTAAATTGTAAGGAAGCTCAGGTCTAGATTTAAACTTTATGCACAAGCATGTCTCTTGTTAAGAGAACAGAAATATGGCAGGCCTGGTAGTGCCTATTTTTGAGTTGTTCTTTCACTTGCAAATGTAGGGAAAACAGATTGCTACACTGCAGTTACAGGAGGTGGCATATGATAAGAATGAAAGCTGTAATAGAATGGTCATAATTAATTTACCTAAAAAACCCTCAAACCTGCATATTTCATATTTTAATCTTTCATCCAAAGAAAATACAGTGTTATTCAATGAGGTAGTCAAACTTCAGGAACTCTCTCCTGCATGCAAAGGTATTTTTCCAAATAGGAGTGGTGACCTGAAGATTGCTCAATGACTCCATTGATCTATCTTCTGAAACAACTTCTGCCCTGAATATACATCTTTTGCTCAAATTCCCAGACTGATCTAAATAATCTCACAAAGCTGCATCCCTTAAACTTTTAAATATTCTATGGGGTTGTACCAGTTGACAGACACTATAGAAGAGATTTCAGGTTTAGGGATTGACACACTCCTAAGAGCTAAATACCTTTGTGCTTGCCTTCATATTTGCCACTTATCATGAAATTATCTTTAATGTAACCCAGATCAATGCAGAAAATGGAAAAAGCTTGCATTCAGCATTGCACTGGAATTAAGCCCCCATACAAAGTGTTTTCCCTCCTTTGTTTGAAAAAATGTCTGCAGGAAAAGGTGCATTCTGAATATATTATTCCTTATTTATTTGTTGGGAAGAGGGTTTATTTATTACTAGTAATAAACTACTATTAAAAATACTAATATAATTATTCATTAGAAGAAAATTTTAAAGTATTATGAGTATACATTTTTGAGTCTCTATAGGAAGCAGAGCTGCTTTACAAATAGCTGTTGACAATTTTATCTGTTTTAGCTCTTTTTGACTGCAATTTTACAATTTTGTGTATCTAAGCAATTTAGACTTACCTTTTGGTTTCTAAATATTGTTTTCATTCTTTTTTTTTTCTTGCAATGTACAGGTCTCTTTGACATACACCTAACCTAGGAGTGCACTATCAGGTTCTCTGATTAACACATACTGCTCTTAACAGTGCCTAGCTGAAAATAGTCAAACTCAGCTTTTAATCATGTTATGAATTTCTGTGCATTTCTTAATGCACAGTTGCAATAACTTTTGCCTTTTAAACACAGCTGAAATTTCATATATACTCTCTTGGTGCAGAAGCTAGATTTATTTAAGAATTGGTAACTTATGACTGGTTCCATTGATTTTAAAAACAAAAAGGCATTGTCCAAAACTAGTGAGATTTGTAGATGTAAAACAAACATTCACTGTTTAAATGCCAGGTAAAGAATTTGCTGAACAATACAGGACTTCTGCATAAGAAGAAACAAGATTTAACATTACTAAAGCCCATATCAAATGTTTGAGTAACATGTTGACATATGCAATATATTACTTATCTGATGTTGTGTGTCCTACAGGTTAAAGAAATGTTCCAAGGACTTTGAGATGTGCAGAATTATGTACACTAGTTACAGCTCTTACTCATAATACTGTTGGTTGTGGAGTTCTTGTGAAAATCTGAAATAATCTGTCTGAAGTAATTCTGAAAAGCTGAAGTTTCAGACTCAGTGAACCAATAAGTTCATTAAAAAAAAAGTTATAAGTTTGTTTAAATTCTTTTACTTGAACAGAGAAGTATCTAGAGTCAAGATTTTTCCCATGTCAGACTGAGAAAAAATATGATATCTTCAGCAGAATTTTGTCAAAAATGTAAAGTGTTATTGATATTTAGCAGTGAAGTCCTTTCAAATAGCTCAGTCTTCATGCCACTTAGAGAACAATGGTTCTAAAAATATCTTTAACATTTCCCTTTTTTACTTTTCTTAAACTTTGTTAGAAGAGAAGTGGCCCCCTCATTCATGTGAACAGAGTAGCCTACATAATTTCTTCCAATATGAGCAGCTAATCTACAGAAAAATTTTACTTTTTCATGTCTTCTTTTTTTCAAAGTTTCTAAAGTGCTATAATTAAAAGTGTATCAGTGTGTCAGCCTGACAATTTTTACAGCAGAGTCAAATTGACAAAAAGTACTCTCTTTCTCTGGTTCCAGGCAAGAGTTCTCAAACCCTTGGTAACTATTAAAGAGGCAGGAACATACATCCATTTGGGAAACCTACCTACTATATCCAGTAATGAGGACTTACACTGCAGAGACAGGGGACTGGGAGGGAGTGAGGATGCAAGTTTAAATGTGTTTTTGCTCTCAGTCAGCCTTGCTACACTGAGAAAAGGCATCTACACAGTCACCCAGCTCAGTTTCATTTTTTTTGCGAAGTCCTGAAAAAGTCAGTCCTTCCCACGTGCATAAACATGGAAAATAGTCTAACAGTTTCCACATTTCCTGCTCCTCTTTATCCTTTCTTTTCTCTTTTCTATATTCATTATTAATAACAAACGGACGAATGGACTGCACATCTGGTTCAGCTCTGGTGAGAACTCTCAGGATTCAAGTGGCAACCACTGTCAAGAGACTTAATTTCAAAATGGAAATTCTCCTACGAAAACTTTCTGTAAGAGACTGACTGATTTTTGCTCCCAAGTGAAACAAGCCAGTCCCATATTTATGACATTTTTGTAACTCCTTTCCTTTCCAAACACATACTTGCAAAATACTACCCATGATTTCAGTTAAAAGAATGTGAGGGAGGGGAAATGAAAATGTTTCCTCCAGTCATTTTGACCCAGATAGCTAAATTTCATCCCATGAGCTCATTCCGTGTAAGTTGAATTTGATTTATGAGAGATGATTATCTTTTTTTCAAATTTTTAATGTAACAATTATATAAAACAGTAACCTCACCTACCATCTATCAAACGAAGAGTGAGTCAGTGATTTTACTGGACTGTGAAGTAGAGCATTTCAGAATTCCACCAGAGGGAGCCAGTGCGATTGAAAACTTGAATTTCTAAGTTCCCAAAAAAACCCAAAAAACAAAACACAGCAACCCAAACCAAACCACACCAAAACCAAACCAAACCAAACCAAACCAAAAAAAAAAAAAAAACAAAACAAAAAACCAAACCAAACCAAACAAAAAATAACCAAAAAAACTCACAAAAAAACCACCAAAAAACAACACTTAGCGAAAGAACATTATCCTGCAAAACAGCACACTGAAAAGAAATAAAGACTGATCTTCAGAAGCATTGTGTTTGGACCATTTGAAGCAAGATTCTTCACATTCAAAATAACATGAAATAATGGAGATCAATAACATACATTAAAAACAACCATGCTTATAATTTTTTTCACCGGGAAGTGCCTTATTTTGCATTACACTGCACTTTAATAACCCCTTATTTTGATTGTTTATTATCACCTTGACAATGTCTCCCTTCATATTTTACCCCACACCAATTCCTCAGCCTTTTTCCCATGTCTTAAAATGGGCATCTCCAAACCAGTGGTTGCAGATCACCATCTCCCCCACATCAACTGTGACAAAGCTGCAAAATGTCCTGTGACTCTACCTAGCAATGCATCTGATATCTTTTCTTTTAACACTTTTTCTTTGATTTCACTACAATAAAGAGTATTTTGGTTATAGTCTGGGAATATATTGCAAATACACAGTAGAGTTAAGATATTATTTCAAGTAGCTGTGCTCTAAGCACATAATTCTCAACAGGTCCTCGTTTTTTGTTTTGGCTATTCAACTGACTTCAAATATTCATTTCTTATTTCAAATTTAAAGTGCTCTGTGATCAATTTCTGCATATTTTTTGTTAACCAACAATCACATCCTGAGCCACCTATGGTTTTCTCTGCCATTAATAACTTTGGAAATGACAATTAATTTCTCTAATAGCTTTTTCTTTTCCTGTTTTTTTTTATTATCATCTTCCTTTTTCCATCTGCTAAACCTAAAAACCTATCCACTTCCCTTCTACAGTTCATTCACCCACCAAAAATTGTGTCAGTAGCCAAAGAAGCCAATCCCAGCACTGGCAGACTGAACAGGACCAGTAGCTTCTTTGAGCCTTCAGCTCACTCTTCTGCACTGCTATGACTTAGATAAGACATAGGTCATCCTGTTTTTCCTAAAGAAATAGAGTCAAACAAAAACAAAGGGAGAGGGGAGAGGAAGAATAGTGAAAAAGAAGACAAAACCCTTCTGAGTGGAGAAGTAAGAAGTAGGAGTACAATACATGGTAAAGATAAAAATCAGCTTCTGAAATGAGAATTATGCCTTACTGGTCTTTACTAGTTATGAGGACCACTTGGGATTTCTCAAGGTTTCCCTGTGCATATGGATTACTACAGGTAAGGGAAAGAAGAATGTGGTTTCCATGCCAATGTGGTTCTTGTATCATAAGAAAGGAGAAGAGAGGAAACTATTACCACTCTATGAAGAGACAGTTTTGTCTAGATAGGGAGCTGCTGTTCTGTCCCTCTGCGCATGAAGTAGCAAAGGTGGAGACTGGAGGACCAGGAATGCACAGTGAAGCCTGCACTATAATAAATTGCTAGAGTGCTGGTAGCTTTTACCTAGTTTGGTTGTTAAATAAATTGTCAAGTTTGCCTTTTGCTGAGACCGTTCTTAGCACTTTGGGGTTTTTTTAACATTTTTCTTTCCCCCCGCCCCCCAAACATTCATCAAATTCTGACGGTCTTCTGTAGTTGAACTCTTAGAACAAGATTGCTAAGAGAAATTATACTCTTTATATAAGCTCCATTAACTCATATACCACATAGAAGACTCCAAACTATCATTTTTTATGTTTTCTACTTTGTGTTCAATGTTTCCACAGGTAAAATGTACCTGATGATGCACTATGATGTTTCAGTATCTGCTTACAATCCTGCTTTGTCTCTCAGCTCCAGTGTTTTTTAAACTCTGAGTTTTGTGTGTCCATTAATATATTTTTTAGTGATGCATATTTTTCTGTCATGCTAGAAGTTCTCAAAAACTTTACAAAAGCAGCAAAACATACAGAAATTTCCTGTTATACTTTCACTACACATTCTGACAGTGTTTTCAAGGTGAGCTCAGTTTACCTTGTGTTAACTACTAGATAAAACCCAAGCTAATCTCTATTCATTCTTGGCTTTGCACCCTGATTTTTCTTTACCCTCTGAATTTTCAGTATTGCAGCAGTGCAATCTTTCAAAGTTAGAGAACAGCAAGCACTGTTTAAGATCTGGAACATTAGTACATTCTAAAGTGGCAGAATGTTTGGAGTTTTTTCCTGTCTTGTGCAGGGTCTTTTGTATATTTTTTTATTTCATACTTTAAGCAAGCACCAAGGTTTTGGTTTTAACAGCAATTCCTCCCTCCTTCATACGCTCATCTTTGGTTTCATTGTCGTTTTTCCCCATTGTAATAATTTGCCCTGGACCTGTCCATGAGGTCTTCATTGGAATGCATGAAAGTGTGATGCTTTCCAAGTTAAATTCATTGCATATAGACTCACTTATAGTTTTGTAAAACCAATATGTTTTAAAGTCTCCCCATGCTCTTTACAGTATAACTAATTTCTTTGCCTGTGCTCTTACCACATGACATCTTCATTGTGTTACCTAACTTCAATCTATTATGCTTTTGCCTGTATTATCTTCTGTGGGTTTGACTATCCCATATTTTTCCTGCCTCTACACTCCATTTAACTTTATTAATATCATCTATTATGACATTCAGGATTCCTTCTTTTTTTTATTTATTTTAATGACACTCATTTACTTCTAGAATGGATATGACATGAGAGTCAGTCCTGATTGTTATATTATAACTGTATATTAGATCATTTGATTTTTTCCAGGCTTGTCCCTAGAATTTTCCTTCATAAGCATTATGTGACAGGTCTATTTTGAGGCTAATCATTGTAAATTTCTAATTCTAAGAAATGCCATATTTCAAACCAAGTCAGACCAATAGTGCAATTTTTGAGTCTACTGCAGTCTTTCATCACAGCTAGAAAGTTATGATTATACTTGTAGTCATTTGCTAGACATACTGTGGTATCCAGACCTACATTACACAGGAATACTTAGATTAGCACACAATCTATTTGGATTTTGGAGTGTCCTGAGATGTGTCTAAAGACTTTGCTGCATAAACACTCATTTGAGATTAGTCTGAAACAATATATCTCATAAACAGAGAGGTATATTCTGAACACAAACTTAAATCCTCTTTGTTTTAATTACCAAGTCTTATCCTTCTATTTCTAGGCAAGACCTCTCTCAGTTTTTGCTATTGTAAAGTTGAAATTATTCATTAAACCCAGACAGACTCTACTTTTCCCAGCTTTTATTTTCCAGTATTTTGATATTTCTCTAGTACATTTGTTTAGCAATCCCTTATAAGGACAAGTGATGAGAATGCAGATCCCCTCTAAGAAGGAGTTTATTCTTATTGGAAGCATCCACTGGATGTAAACCATGCCACAGGAATAAAAATGGCCAGATTCAATTGCTCAACTTCTTACCTAAACAAAAAAAGCAATTCAGCACAGGCATTTCTTGTCTATTTCATTTCAAAATCCTTAGGACATAAGTATTCAAGCCCTGAAATTTCTCCAACAAGTTTTTAAAAGGCTCCATCTATTAGACAGTTCACATGACTCAAAATGGAGGGGAAGCTGCCCAGTTGTGTGGCTGCATTTAGTGCTGAATAACCTATGCTAGGCTAATAGGGGAAAGCCCCTTAAATCCCTCCTCCCACTAATCCCCCAGGCACTGACCTACAGTGTCACAGTCCTCTTCACCCAGAATGTTTTCAGCTCTTCAGCTGCTAATTTCATGTGGGATGTCTGATCACTCCTTCCCTTAAGAGATGTACATTGATTTTTCTAATAATTTTTTAAACTTCATTTTAGTTAAATCAAAATACATTAGCACAGAAAGAGATCACTGAGTCATATAGACCTCACTACAAACCCATTACACTGGACAGAAGTTGTATAATACCAAAACTATAGAGAAAGAAGCCCTGTAAGTTAAGATACCATTGGATAACTCATATGTTCTTACAGAAAAACTCGTTCAATCTTGTGCTGGGAACTTCACAGACTGCAGGTACAAACAGAAATTAAAAGGAAAATGAAACACAAAGAGCAGAAGGAGTGTTGGATATGTGTGAATGGGCAGGAATAAGAGCATACAAAATAGCTATGAAGATTAATCAGAATTAAATATATTCAAGTTGCAGCAGCTGTTCAGGATTGTGGCATCCTAAACATCACACCCAGTAAAGAGCTTCCCTCCTCATCTAGGATTTGTGTTTTTTCATTGATTTAGAAGAATTAATTTCTGCAGCTACAGGAAGCTCCTGTAGCCTGATCACTGATCAGTGATGAAGCTCAACATGCCAATAACAATGTATGTGACTTGCCAAGGCAAATAGGTATCAGCAGGTGACTCAGGTGGATGACATCAAATTGAGGGAAACAGCTGATTCCCTCAAGGCCAGGGCTGTCATTAGCAGGACCTGGGCCAGTATTAATTTCTTCCAATTCCATTAAGGCAAACATAAAGTCCTGCACCTTGGATATAATAATCCAAGCAGCCAGGAGCTGACTAAGTAAACAGCAGCTTTACAGAAAAGGTTCCAGTGAACAACAAAGGCAGGCCTGGATGAGTGATTGCCCTTATAGCAATGAAAATTAGTGATACACTGGGAAATATCAGTAACAACCTAGCTAGAAGATCAAGGGGAGTGACTACGCCATTCCCTTCTGGCACTTGTGAGGCTGCCTAGGCAGAATTGTGCATCATCTGGGACAGTATGAAATAAGAAAGATACCAACAAACTACAATGAGTCTAGTGAGGGGTCACCAAACAGAGAGCTGGAGCTTGTGGCAAACAAGGAGACACTGAAAAAGGTTGGTTTATTCAGCTTGGAGAAGAGGAGGTTACAGGATGATCAATTTATGTCTTCAGCTACCCATTACGAGGGAATAAAGAAGATGGAGCCAAACCTTTCTTGGAGGTGCACAGCAAGATGATCAAGTTCAACACGGCAGGCGGATCCAACACATATCCAGGGCTGATATGTGGAAATTCTTCATAGTGAGGGTGGACAACCTGTTGTGGCAAAGAGGTAGTGGAATTCCCCATCCATGATGAAATTCAAAACTCATCTGGACATTTTGCAAGATGAGCTTCAGCTAAGCAAGCTGAAGGGGGTTAGCTAGCATCCAGCTACAGTGATGTGCTAGATCCCAGCCCTGCTCCTGCCTATGGCTGTAACGGCCCTCTTCCAGGTGACTTTCACCAGTCATCTTTTAGCAGCTACTAGGGACAAGCTAAACACAGAGCTGATGCAATGATGAGGAAATCATGCAACAAGATTGTTAGAACTTAACACATAATATAGCTGCATGTAGATCCTGAGGAGAAGATGGAACCTCCACAGATCTTGGAGCATTGATAGTAGTTCCCAGTACTTGTTCTGCTTTGCATTTGCATGTCCCTATGACAAATCAACAAGAAATGCATTTGCTCTGTAACCACAAATCATTGCAGCCTCATAAGAGTGTATCCATTTCAAAACAGCCCTTTTGCTGTGCTGACTCACACCTCCAGGTCTCTTCTTGCTCCCCTTCTTAGGTATTTTTTGATAAGTCACCTTCTTGTTTGTGTACATAAAGATGTCTGAAGCTCAGCTCCCTGGCCACGAGGGTTACTGAACAGAAGGAACTGAGAAATTGCAGGCAAAAAGATCTAAACTAAGTGTGTGTGGTCTCATAAAATGCAAACAGGTGATTTTTGATCCACCAGAAAGTCTCCCAGCTTCAAGCAAATCATTAACATCTTTTGAATAAAATTTGAACATGCACAACAAGTGTAGACCAGCCTGGCGATACCGCTTTTGATCCTGCTCTGGGAAGTTTAAAGTCTATCACAAGATCACAGCCCCACAATATGACTCATTATACTACAACTAAAGTCTTTAAATTGTTATGAGACTGTGGTTGTTATTTTCCACTTTTCAGGACAAAATTTAGATCTGTTGTATTCACTGAGACACACATTCAAATGTTTAAATGAGTAAGCCAATTCTCAGAAATGCATTGTTTACAGGTCACTTATATTTAGAAGCCTGCATAAAGTATGCTGTTTGCTCTTTAGCTATGATTCTCAAAAAGCTAAGCTGGTGTTCACTTTTGCAAACAAATACTAGCAGTAGTGGAGGCCATCAAAAGAGAACATCCTTTGCTCTAACTGCTTGTTTATTATGTGGTGTTAATTCTTCATCTCAGAAGTCAGCAAATTAAATATAGTTTCTTGTCTAATGTCACTGTGATACAAACTTACAACCATGTTTCTGTTGACCGGGTCAGCATCAAGCCAGATGGTCAGCCCGTGTCCTGCCTTTTACTCTCAAATCTCAGAGTAGCTGGTTTCCATTTCCCTCGTTCCTTTTTTAGATAGGTAAGGAGCAGGTGCTCCGGTTCCTTAACCTCAAGGACTGCTGACTCCAGCACTTCTCAGGTTCCCGTAAAAAGAAACTCTGCGTGAACGAGATGCAGAACTACAAATGCAAAGACACTCGAGCTGCCGGTGCTGCTTCGATCCCCTCGCCTCCTAAGGGGCAGCTCCCTCCCGCGGCAACTTCCAGGGATCCGTGCCCGCAGGTCCGCTTGCGGCTGTGCGGCGGGGCGCAGTGGGGCGGGTGGGTGCGGAGCCTGTCCCTGTCCGTGTCCCCGTGCCCGGTGGGTGCGGAGCGTGTCCGTGTCCCTGACCCCGTTGTACTCTCCGCGCCAGCTCCGGCCGGGCTCACCCACCCAGCCGCGCACGCGCCGCGGGCCCGGCGGCGCGGGAGGGGCTCCGCCGGGAGCCAAGAGTTCACGGCTCCTCGTTAGTATAGTGGTGAGTATCCCCGCCTGTCACGCGGGAGACCGGGGTTCGATTCCCCGACGGGGAGAATTGCGTTCGCGCGCGTAGCGTTTTTTTTATTGCCCCGCCCCGCGCGAGCCGTTTACGCCGACGGCAAAAGGCGCCGCCCGCCGACAGCAAAAATACACTGCCTCCCCGTCGGGGAATCGACCCCCGGTCTCCCGCGTGACAGGCGGNAAAAGAAACTCTGCGTGAACGAGATGCAGAACTACAAATGCAAAGACACTCGAGCTGCCGGTGCTGCTTCGATCCCCTCGCCTCCTAAGGGGCAGCTCCCTCCCGCGGCAACTTCCAGGGATCCGTGCCCGCAGGTCCGCTTGCGGCTGTGCGGCGGGCCGCAGTGGGGCGGGTGGGTGCGGAGCCTGTCCCTGTCCGTGTCCCCGTGCCCGGTGGGTGCGGAGCGTGTCCGTGTCCCTGACCCCGTTGTACTCTCCGCGCCAGCTCCGGCCGGGCTCACCCACCCAGCCGCGCACGCGCCGCGGGCCCGGCGGCGCGGGAGGGGCTCCGCCGGGAGCCAAGAGTTCACGGCNACTTACCACTATACTAACGAGGAGTAGGCCTATTGAGGGAGGCGCGGGACTAATTTTGTGAGCAAATCTGCACAACCATGTTGCCACTGGTTGGTTATAAATGCTGTGCTGTGGGCGGAGGGACAGTAGGGGCGGCCTCCGGCAGCGACAGCATGGACCCACGAGCCAGCGTAGGGCGGCAACGGCGCGGGAGGCGAGGTCGGCACTACCAGGGAGCGGTGGCGGAAGGCCCTCGCTGCTGCGGACTACTAGCGGGGTGTGGGTGGGGAGAGTTAACGTGCTTGCGCGGGAAGGCGGTAACGGAACTGTGCCGGAGCAGAGAGGCCGGCGCAGGGGTGCGGCTGCCGCAGCGGACGGGCAGGGTCTTCGTTCGCGCTGGCCCAACCCGTCCCGCGCCCTACCCCCCCCGGGCAGAGGGACTGCACTGCCGGCGGTCTTGACGGCGGAAATTCGACACTCTGCCGCCACTTTTCCATCAAGACCTCGTGGCGCAACGGTAGCGCGTCTGACTCCAGATCAGAAGGCTGCGTGTTCGAATCACGTCGGGGTCATGCCTCTTTTTTCTGCTTCGTCGTTTTTCCCGCCTTGGTCGTGCAGCAAACCGAGGAACGATATTGTTGTTTTTTTGTTTTCCTCTATGACTTAGAATCTCCTCTTTTGCATGAGGCTCAGAGAGCAGCGCGACACAGAGGGCTCAACCGCGGGTCAAGGCATAGGACTGCTGCTGCAAAATGTAATCATAACGATCCCGTTGGATACAATTGGCATGCCTTTGTTTATGATCTTTGTGTGTATAGGACTGTCTGATTACACGCTTAAACACAAAAGGCAAGGACGTGTAAAAGGTTTACTTTATTAAGGCAACCGACCATGTGGAAATGATGAGAAAACTTCACAAAGTTGTATAGAAAGAGTAACTTTAAATTTTAAAGAGTAACTTTAAATTTTTGGAGACAGAGGCCAGAAAAATGGGAGAGATGCCGTGTTTTCAGCACAGAAATTCACATAACGAGTAAAAGTAAAGGCAGAGGCAGCAAGTGGTCTGATGGAGCCAAGAGTTCAGAGAGATGCTTGTCTTGAGAAGCCTGCAGAAGAATGAAACCCTGACAGGGAGAGAGAGGGGACCAGGGTGCCGGTGGGGTGAACCTCCAAGGGCAATAGTGTCAGGCTGTGGAACAGAAGAGTTTCTCAGAGTAGCTGTTTCCACATGCTGAGGTTGACAGGTACCCACGACAGAAAGGCACAGAGAGGACTTAAGTTCGATTTAGACATGAGATAGCAAGCCTTAGAAATAATACTTTAGTGATTTAGATGGACTGGAAAGTTTGACATTTGTTGAAATTTAATTGAGAAGAAAACAATAGTTTGTCAAGGGGCTGAATTGAGAGAGAATGCCAGAGATACAATTCTCACTTTGTAAGAACTGATTATTAGTGTTGTAAACCATAGAAGAAAATGAATACAGATATCTTAGAAATCAGATTCAGCAGTCAACAAATTATGTGGGGGTTATGAAGCCAAATATTTTGGCTTTTACAGGCTATTATTTGTTCTATATACCCTTTAAACCTTTTAAATAAATTCTGCATCTTTCTTAAGTGATCTGTTCCAGTACTTTGCTATTCTTACAGTTACAAAATTAGTATATGTAGTTTAACCCTGTCTCTTTTGCCTCAACTTAAATCTAGCCCTCATGTCATTGCACTGGAGAACAGTGTATTCCCTTCCTTTTTATAGGTACTTCTTACATATTTTAAATTTGTTATGCCTCTCTATAGATGTTCCAGCATAAGAGACTATGTTTGCCAGGCCTCTGATTATTTTATTGCTTGCCTCTGGAGCTTTTCCAAACAAGCTGCATTTTAAAGCACTAGAACTGGTCACAGTATTTCAGCTGACTCAGATTTTACCAGGTCTGAATGGACAAGTATTCCTCACATGCTATGCTGACAGGAATTCAATTTAGTGTGGTTAGTCTTTTTTTTTTTTTTTTTTTTAATGCACAATCTGTTAGATGGATGTATTTTGTACAGGATGCATAATCTGTTAGATGTTTCCCTGGTCCCACACAGTATCTCATCTCTCAGCCTCACCACCCACCAGAGAGCTGGATGGAAGAAGCAGTAGCAATCTGTTTCCATTCCTGTACTTCTGCCAAAGCAGGTGCCCTGCTCTAAACATTCCAGATTGTTGCCAGACAATATCTCTGGCTTGCAGTAAGGGTAATATCTGCTTAGAGGTGTGGGTGTGCAGGGCTTT
>VWYP01027310.1:0-31394 GCA_013400435.1 Pycnonotus jocosus | reverse complement strand
TCACAGAATCATAGAATCACTAGTTGGGCAAGACCTCTAAGATCAAGCCCTAACATTGATCCAGCACTCCCAAGTCTACCACTAAAACATGTCCCCAGGTGCCACATCTATGTGTCTTTTAAATGCCTCAGGGATGATGACTCCTACACTTCCCTGGGCAGTCTGTTCCAACACTTCACAATCCTTTCAGAGAAGGGATTTTTCCTAATATCCAATCTAAATCTCCCCTGGTGCAACTTGAAGCAATTTCCTCTTGTTCTATCTCTTGCTACCTGGGAGAAGAGACAAAGCTCCACCTGGCTACACCCTCCTTTCAGGGAGTTGTGCAGAATGATAAGCTCCCCCTGGACCTCCTTTTCTCCAGGTTAAACAAACCCTGTTCCTTCAGACACTCCTCCTAAGACTTGTGCTCCAGACCCCTCAACAATGATGCTTTCTCTGGACAGGCTCCAAACACCTCTTTCTTGTCTTTCCTGTGGTGTAGCACTCAGAACTGGACACAGCACCCATGGCACATCCTCAGCACTGGTGAATACACAAAGATAATCTTTTTGCTGGTCCTGCTGGCCACACTGTTTTCAGTGCAAGCCAGGATGTCTTTGGCCTTGGCCACCTGGGCACACTGCTGTATCAGAAGGTCTAATTTGTACCTATTACATGGTATCTGGACATGATCCTAGCCAGCAAAACAAGAAAGCATTACAAAACGCACAGAGATATTCTTTCAAGTTTTTCCTGCAACTTCCCTGGGGGAGGAGGGAGTGATCTGGGGAGAGAAAGCTGCTGTGCAAATTAACAAAAGACAAGTGAAGCAATTTGCCCCTGAGGGAAAACACTCCACTCCAGTGAGCAGTAGACACAGCCCATGGCAAGGAGCACTGCTGCATACAACCCACTGACCCACAACGAAGGCTGTGAACAGCAAGAGCTTGGCAGGGCCAGCTTGCTCACTGAAAATGCTTTCTTCCAAGTCAGAGTTCCTTGCATTTTAACAAGGGATAAAATAGGAAAGTCATAACACTTATTATTTAAAATACTACTAAAAAAAGAGGCCAGTTCATATGCTTTCAGAAACAGATATAATGTTTAACACTATCCCACCCATGTATGAGATTTACAAGTCCAAATTTTCCTCCTATCTTTTTTCTGTGGTGCAACTTTTCATTTGTCTTATGTTTAAAATTCTGTTTGAGTTATTTTTGCAAAGGCAATCTATCCACGGAGGATGAAGGAAGGCAGCAGATGGTAGATGCAGGAACCCTATGTGAACCTTGCCTCCATAAGACATGGAGAAACAACAAACTGACCTCTGTGAAAGCTACATCATAGAATATCCTGGTTTGGAAGGGACTAACAAAGATCAACAAAGTCCAGGTCCTGGCTCTGCACAGGACAGCCTCAGGAATCACACCATGTGCCTAGATTTTAGACAGGGAGATGATGCAGAAAATACTCAAGGGAGATAAACTGTGTATTTTGTCCTCTCTTCCAGGACAAGAAGATCTGCAAGATCCTCTATGGCTTGAACATCGTCCATCCCCTCATCTTCCACAAAGCTCTCACAGTGACACTGCTCAGATGAAACTTCTCATGGGATTTACATTACAAGTTTTAAGACACCAAAGTGCCCATCAAGGCAGGGAATAAAAAGGCAGCCTGGCAATAAGTGGATTATTAGGGTGATTAATTTAAGACTACATGGTTATGCTAAATAACTACTTTAAGATGCTATGATTCAATTTGATTTGAATAGCTTCTTGGTGAACTTGTAACCTTTCACTCCACCCTCTCCCTCTTGGTCCGGCTTTTACTGAAGTCACTTGGATCTCTGCCATAACATATATGACCTACCAGCAGTGGTGTAGAAAAAGCAGTACAGAAATGTTGTGTGATGGAAGAATTTGGCATCCTTTTCAAGGAGAAATAGAATAATCACCAGCTTGGCATTTGAGTTTCTGGAAGCTGTTCCCCCCCATTCCCCCCACCCTGTTCTCCAATCTTGGAGCAAATACAAAAAAGCAAAAATAATCTTGATTTAAATAGTACTGCTTATAGAATCCTAGCTTTTGCTGGTAAGAGTGTCTCAGCTCTGGAATAATAGACATGTCAAACTTAGGACAGAAGTTCACTGGCAGCGAAAACTAATACAGCCTCTATCCATACTTGGTCTGCTGCCTATTAGCCAGTGCTCTGTTAGTAATCACTCATTTACAAATACTGTCAAAATTTTCATTTAGTGTTACAGAAATCAAGGGCAGGAGCACTAAAAGAGCTCAGAATTGTATTATGTAGGTTCAGCTTCTATATCTAATAATAAATGTCTTTAAGACACCCCTCCCCTTCCTTGCTTTTCTCATAATAGCTTCCTTTAGAATTCAATATGGAAGCCAGGAAAAGGAAAGTCAATTGCACTGAGCTAAGTTCTTACTCCCACTTCTAGATATTAATTTTTTTCTTCTCTGCATTTAACTGCCAATAGCATCAGCTTAAAAAATATCAAGGAATTAAAATGCATAGAGATGAGAAAAGCTTTTCCCAGAGGAAAAAATATATTATACGTAAAATAGTATCTTCATACACAAAGAAAATGAGAATTTTCCAGCTTTCTCAGCAGTTCATGCATACCAATCTAGTGAGAGATAGGAATGTACTCCATGTGCAGAACTATCTAACTGCTGTAGATTTAACATGAGATAAAAAGACAACAAAATAATAAACTGTATTTCGTAGTTGCTTCATTGAAATTATTTTGATGTAAAATGGAAGCAAAAATTTCTTTCAATCCAGAAATTTTCTGTGTTCTCTGAGCACAGAGACAGAGGTCTGGTTTGAAAGAATCTACTTTACAAAACAATTTTAAATGTTGCTTTTAAGAGAGTAAGACTGACTCAGTCTTCCTTGTCTCACAATGTTTTCACCACACCTCACTTTCTTGGCAAATATAAATAAATAATGTTATTTTTGAAAGACTTAAGAAAGCCTGAGAAAAGAACTGTATGGCTTGATAACTAAACCAAAGCACAAAATTTAAATATCTAAACAGCACCAGATCATACATAGAGGAAAGGGTAATTAAAATCTTTGACTTTAGTGTAACCAGCAACAAGATTTATTTAGAGAAATCCAGTCAGCAGGAAAGCACACATTTTCACACACATGTGAGTGAAATTTACATGTTTTAAATATTCCCAGGGGAGAAGAGGTGTCAAAGAAAATAGCATGGAACAGCATCCACTATTGAGTATTAATAATCTCACTTTATCTGGACTAAATCCATTCCCAGATGGTGCCAGCTGCATGAAAAGCTTGAAGTGATAGCCAGCTGGATCGCTGCACAATTTTCAGGTATCTAAAACTTATCTCTGCTTCAAAATATTCAGGAAGCTGAAATTTAACAGCTGATCATTATTTTAGACTCAGATGTCCCAGCAGGCTCATTTGCTCTCAGGTTTTCAGCCATCCCATTAAGCTACACCTTGACGTAGCCCTTAGGCAAAACAGAGTATTCTAACTGTGTTTTCCAATCTCCTGGATTAGCCATGCCCATATACCAGCTCACATGGGAACTGAACTGCATACCTTGAATTCTTTACTGGGACAAATCTTCCAAAAGCTTAGTATTCCCCCATTTACAGAAGTATCTCTGGATTGTACACTGTTGTTTTGCAACCTGCACTCCACAGATTTCATCTGATACTGTTGCAGATCTCTTTTGGGAGACCAGACAGAAAGTTTACCAACTTGCTGATCTTTGTCTTTCTAGCACCCCTGAATTATCAAAATCTCTGGAAGCAGCACCACCTATGACAAAACAAACAGAAAACCTGTGTCCCATCACAGCAGTATGGTTCAACAGAAGGTCAAATACATAAAAGAAGGAGAGAGGGGAGAAAAAAAAAAAAAGAAAAAAGAAAAAAAGGAAAGCAACAACCAAAGTCATTGATCTAACACACTGAATACACTGGGGATTTGGGCTGGATTTAATGAATGCTCCTCACCCCCACAGACCATGAAGCTGAGAGGCAAAAGCTTTCATGTAGACATCTTTCTGTTGGCACCTACAATAAAACCAGTCTTGACTTTTATTGTCATGCTATGAAATGCAGATCCATAATACTCGAGAATTCATTTTTCAGCACACTATCTTATAATCCAAATGGCAGAAGGTAGCACTGAGAATTAGGAAAAAGTTTGAGCTCTGCAACTGGAAACTGGGTAAAATAATACATCCTTTACCACAGATGTTATTATTACTTAGCAATTAATGGATAGAACACAAAAATTTTGGGCACAGTTTACTTAATGCAATCCATTTTTTCTTCTGAATACCTCAGTCCAGCTCTTTCATCTACTTAGACACAAAACAACCTTGCAGATCACATGAACAGCCAGAAAAATATTTTCCAGACATAGAACTAATGGCACTGGTTGAGTTTTGGTGTAACAGGTAGAGCTGAGACAGAAGTGCCAGTGCCTCAGAGCACCTTCCATTCTAAATTAATCCCCAGGAGCTCCTAAATTGCTTGATATTTCAAGAGAGCTGTAAGGGTAATTCATCCTTTCCAAGTGCTGCTGACTCCAAGGCTGTAGCTGCTCTCAGCAGGATGGCATTTATTTTTCATCAAACAGGAACTGCATTTTCAGTTATAGTTTTACCTACCACCAAACACTTAGAGTCTGATCCTGTGAAGTGGTGATGGATTTCTGCAAGGTGAGAGACTAAACCCGAGGAAACTGAGATCTCTACTTGGCATATTAGGGCTTGAAGTTTTACTTGTGATCGTTCATGTCTTTTACCAGCCAGATCATCCATTTTGATGGCCGTACTGCATAAACCTCTTTGCATCACTGAGCAGGGATTCTCACTGAGCCCCAGATCCTGCAGCCAAAGTCTCATCAGGAATTTATTCTAGCAACCAAAAGCTATCATTATTATTTCATAGACAATCTGGTTCAGCAAATATATATACTCCTCATTAAAGAAATTTAAGAACACTGACTGGAAAAGAAAACAGATTTTTTCCTCATTCCTTAGTTTCTTGCCCACCAGAGGTGTTCTTTTCACCATACTGGTAGTTTTCCAATAACTGATCTGTTCAATACATTTAGAAAAGATTTTTTCTTTTTTTTTTTTTTTCTTGAAACAGTCACTTCAGCAGAATTTCAATTGCTTACAAAGTTATTTTCTTCACATAATTATTTATTATTTTCCACTGCCTTCCTCAAGTTGTTCAGCTGCAAAGACAGGTTGTATTTTTCCACAGCCTGCAAGAGCACACACCTCAAAACCTTACAAACACTCTAGGTCTTCTGTACTCACCTTGAGCTGCTGTCCCCTAGGCACCTGAAGAAAAAGCTCTATCTTCACTTCATGCCTACACAAACTTTTACTGGCAGCTCCACTTCAACTTACTCGCATCTTTCCTTTTCTTAGACTTTTTATACTTCTCTGCTTAGATGTGAATGACATGGTCAGTATAGAGAGCTCAGTAGTTAATTCACCTTCCATCATGACAAGCTGAGGAAGGGCTTTTAATGCTCATACCTTTGCACCTGTAGTTATGGAGACTATATATAGGTAGATATAGATATGTATATATATGTGTGTCTGTGTAGATATATAGATACAGATGATATAGATATATAAAATTCCCTAAATGGACACAGCATTAGCAACCAAACCACATTGCAGGCTGCTATTGCAGAAAGGCTTATAAGAACGAGCTTCAACCCCAGAGATCCAGGAAGCAGGTGAGGAGGATCTAAGGGTAAGGAGGACAGCCAGCTCTAAAAGGTGATGGGAGCAGACTATAATTAGCTGTTTTGAGGGTGTTATCACTAAATTGAAAGGGCTAGCACAAGACACAATGTTGTAGGAATGCTTCTGAAAGAGACTCATTTTATATTAATAAATTAGTATGAACTAAAAAAGGAAGAAATGGCAGCCAGAGGAAAGAAAAGTGCAAAACTATTTCTGAATGTCATTACACATCATAAAAAAGTGGTAGTACTGATTCTCAGGGCTTACAAAAATGAACAGGAGACAGAGCAGAATATTCTGTACATTGATTTGGTTAAGCTTACCTTCACCATGACCTTATTTCTTTTCTATTATTTATATTATAGTTATGTTTAGACAATTGAATATGACTTACACTTCAAGGAAGCATGTGTGGTGCTTCTTAGTGATGTTACTTCTGCCTCCTTTTTAGGAGAAGACTTTGTGTCTAGGTGTGTTTTGAAAGTATCTCTTTAGGACAGGGAACTGGTCATGCATATTTGGGCAGAGACTTTCAAGCCTATTTAGTATAACTCTTTGGACTTCATATCCCCAACAAATTCCAACATGTGAAGAACATGGTGAAAACATAGACCTTTGAAAAGTTTATGTATCTACATTGAGGTCACAACCAAGTGCTATTTCTTAATACCTTCAATCTGGACTCATGATGGCATTTCTGTTGAGGATCTTGCTTAGAAAACTACTCTGAGTCCTGAGAAACTTCAAGACAAAGGCAAAGGAGTATGCAGGGAGTTTGTAGTCTGCATCTTAATCAAATGTAGCTCTATGAATCATGAGTTTTGCCAAATATCATTCTCCTCCAGGTAACTCATAAAGGTGTTGGTGGAAAAACTACCGATATTCCTTCCAATTGTTGACATGAATGCAAAAGAGGAAGGAAGACATGGTTTGGCACACCTGACACCATTGTTTGCCATTAGAAAAGATGGGAGATACCAGAGGTGTGCATTTACAAAGAGCTTTATATTATGCATGAGGGACCACGACCTGCAGCACTGTCCCCAGAACAACACATCACACTCCTTGTTGCTCACTGACCTCTGTTCTGCTCCCACCTGCACGCCACAGATGAACTCACCCTTGCAGACAGCTTTACTGGCAGAGCCAGCACAGCACCCCAGAGTGAGTGGAGATGAAACCTGCAGAGGTGGTACAGTCAGGGTGCATTTCATACTACCCCTGTGCAATAACTCCCCATCCTATCCATGCTGATCAACTCTATCATGAGGGCTTTTCTGGATGACAGCTTTTTTCAAAGCAGGCATGGGCCTCCCATTCTCTTCCTTTTGCTTATGAATCAAGGAACAGTGATTTGCATTCACAAGGGGACAGAAGAAAAAGCCACTTCTGGCCCAGATCCCTTCCCATTGAAGCATTGTTACTGACATCCTCCAGATAACTGGTTGAAGCATTCTAATTCAATATAAAGGGCTATTGGCTTTATGCTTTATTTTAGCTTTCTCATGTAGCTTCTATGCCACAAAAGTGCCTTTTTCAATTTTAAATCAGGTAAAAAATCACCATCTCGACTCTAGCATAGAGGCTGAAATATCAAAAATATCAGTATCCACCTAAGTAATTTTTAATGAATTGAGTCTTTTGTCCAACAACAGATGAACTTGTCTCTTTGGCAGAGTAATACAATCTAATCTGTTCCTATTTTTGGAATAATTTCAAAAACTGTCTCTCTTCATTTGAAAGCTTTCACTTATCCCTCTATGTGCTATTTTCCTTTCTTAAAATAAACTTTAAGCCCTATTTTTACCTTCATTTCTAATTTGTGCTTGGGGTGGGGGAAAGATGTCTTACTCTGAAAGGCCTAGAGTTAAATTAGAAATCCTTGCCAACATCTAGTTTTATTTGCATTTCCCTTGCAGAAATATAAATAATGTATTTCTTGTCCTGTTTTGAATTACCCAGGCCCTGAGATATTCAACCTGTGGGTTCTACTCTGATATACATATTTTTTTTATTAGCTGGACCCTAACATCCTTTTACCATGTCAACTTTCAGGGAAGTAGAAGACAGACATTGATGTTGAAACATTTTTCAAAAAAACATCTAATGTGCATGTTTGATTTATGCAGGTTTTTAATCTGGAAAGTTTGGGCTCCCTCTTTTCAATATATATATAAAGCTCAAATAATGAACACAAATAAATACATGGTTTTTGTATTAAATTCTGTAGATCATAAAAGTCTTTTAAAAAAATACAAAATACATTTTGAGTTTGTCTATTCCCATGAGTCTTCTTAGATTTTCTGTCACATCGCAGATCATGACAAATTTCTTTGTCTCCTTTGCATGATATGGAGTTATTTCTGTTTCTGTTCACCCACTGCCAGACTCTGACCTCAGTAACATTGGTGTTATTCCAGTGTAAATCCAGAGTGGCCCCCAGTGTCTGGATGAAAGTCTGATACTTGTGGTTCCATCCAGATAAAACAGTAGTAATGCTTGCTGGCAGAAGGCAGCATTTTTGGGGATTTGACAAGGACTGTGACCAGACTTCAGACTGAGAGCAAACATGTATATCCATCTGTTGTCAAGACAATCTGCAGTCCCAGGGTCTGTTGGGTTTGGCTGCGCAGGGTCTGCTCTTGGTCCCCTGGGCAGGGTTCGCTGGCCATGTTCTCAGGATCCTGCACTCCAGCTCTCTTTCCCACTGCTGTCTGCTGCTGTGGGGCCAGCCCCAGCCCCAGTGCACCATGCAAGAACTCTCTGGACCAGCTTCTTCCTCTTTGGCACAGGCCCTGTCCTACCCTTAGGCAATCATCTCTTCTGAGCAGTGTTCTTCTCTGGGCCCATGAGGCAGGCTGTGCCCTGGAGAAGAAGAGAACTTTTTCAGGATGTTGCAACATATCCCAGGATAGATGTACAAACTCCCATTCAATATATTTAGTTGTCTTAATTACACCACAGAGACTACAGAAAGTGTAAGAAGCTTTTTTAAAAAAATTGAACCAACTACAGTGTTATATACCCTGAACAACACAGACATTAACTCCAAACTATATCTTTGAGCTTTCTGACTCACTGGTGGCACCACCTCATCAATGTCTGTGGAGGCCAAGAGAAACAAAAACAGTTGTGCTCTGACTAAGCATGTCACTCCTCAAGGAGGGAACTACTGCTGGAGAAGTACATCTTGTTGGGTTTCTTTATGAAAAACTGGAACCTTTAACAAAAGGCAGTGGACCATACCTGAATTTGAGTCAATGTCAATGGGCTGGAACAACATAAGTCTGTTTTTTATTATGTCCTGCCTTTTCAATTTCATTCAACCCTTCTACTGTAGCAAA
Organism: Pycnonotus jocosus; assembly: GCA_013400435.1. NCBI lineage: Eukaryota > Metazoa > Chordata > Aves > Passeriformes > Pycnonotidae > Pycnonotus > Pycnonotus jocosus. Next base: position 22,289 of record VWYP01027310.1, on the reverse strand, counting down.
ATGCTATTTCCTATAAGTAAAAGACAAATTATGTTTTCCCTGCTTGACACATCCACAGACATACAGATCTGTCTCAGTTATTGTAGTCTTCCCTCTTCTGGTATTTCCCTACTGTACTGTTTGTATTCCACAAGTCTTTTAAAACATCTTCCTCTACTCATCTCCCTTTACTGACTTACTTGCTAAGCCTCACTTACTTGCTTACTTGTTTAGCCTGCTCTGTTTTCATTTCAGTTTGGCTGTATACATGGTCCTGCTTCGAGGGTCCTGACACAATGTGCATTTTCTTGATTGCCTGGATCCTTAGTTTTAACTGAAATCTGTATCAAACTGTAATTTTCCCTTATGTTTGTTGACACTAAATGGACTTCTAACCAGGGAAGAAATTGGAGCTACTTGTGTTTCTAATATATCTATGCCAAATAAAATCAATATTAGAATAATTATATTACCATAACCTAAGAACTTCCTGAATCTGTGGGCTGGTGGAGGAAATCCAAGGCCACTGTATGCAAGTGTGACATGACTGTCATTTCTATTTTTGTGCATGCCAACCTAGTGAACAGCAGTAGCTGACAGGCACTGGCTGTTCTGGCACCCTCAGAGGGTGGTATTTTTTACCATACTCAGTGTGCCCTTTACTCAGCTGGGACTTGCACCAGATACACTTAAAAAAAAAAAAAAAAAGCCACTTTTAAATGCTTGTTGTAGTAACAAATCAACATAATGCAGAGTGGTGTCTGCACACACATGCTGCAGATGGGAGTGCAGAGCACAGCTCCTGGAGCTGTTCAGCTGTACCCCACAGCATGACCACATACTCACCCTCACAATGCCCAATTCACCTGGGCCTCTTCTCCCAGAGCTTGGGCAGGCAGACACAGCTTCTCTCCCCCAGCATAGATACACCTGCAGCCTGCCAGGGGAGCCCGACAAGGGCTCATTCAGGCAGTGTAGGGAGAGGAAGGACAACATACCCACGGAGTGGCTGAAGTCTGGTAGACTGACTCTAAAGCTGAGACCTTGGTTGGAGTACTGGAGCAAGAATTATGCTCAGTAGTAAGATATGTGGGGGTTGGTTTTGAGATTTGGGATTGGTCATTACCCTGTCATTATTGTTTTCTAAAATATAATCTAACGTGCATGATCTGGAGGAAAGATCTTTAAGTAGAGTTTTTAGGAGGCCAAGTGGAAAATAAGTCAGAAGTGGAGATTCAGCATTTTAATCTTGAGGAAGAGAAAGCTGCAGGCACAGAGCAGGAAGACATCAAAATATAACGGAGATTGAACATACAAAATGTTTGCATCCATTCACTCCATTCATTGGGAAGTGACAATGTGACTGAGGGGTGGTACAGCCAAGGTATCCAACTTGCCAATGTTCTCAGTATCATGAATTTTCCATCAGCCACCATAAGGAGCCAGGGTTTGGGATCAAGGAATATCTTCAGTTTCTTCATCTATTTCTCCTCAACACCTTTGTCTGCCAAAATGGACAAGCTGGTTTTTGTGGCTTAAGTGTGCCACCCAAGTTGTGACTGAGTCTGTCTTGAGTCTGACAGAATCAGCTACCTCCAACTCATACAACTAGCCCTCAAAAGGTTGGAGGAGAAAAGTCAGGAGAATATGGTTATTTTCCCCAAGACATTGTGCAGTTTGCAAAAGTGCATGATTGGATTTTTTCACACTATGCTGCAGCCAGCTCACAGATCTTTCAAAAAGGTAAGTCAGAAATTAGCAGAGAAGACATCAGAAGAGTCACCAACCATGATAGTGCCAGAAATTTCAGGTTAAAGTGTTGAATCATAGGTCTTGCTGGTATGAAGGCTTCTGAAAAGAAGCCCAAAATGTGTCTATTTCCAGAGGTGAGAATGCAATGAAACACTGCCTAAATGAAACCCCCTTCCCACACTATGTCTCGCACCCAACACACCTCTCAAAATCTCACCTAAAAAAGAGTTTCTGAAATGTCTCTAGGAGGGAATGTGGCATCTTTCTATTTTTCAGTTAGACCATTCAACACATCCACCATTCCCTGAGCTGTCTAGTGTGGGGATGTATTCCTCTGATCTTCCAGGGACAAGGTAGATACAACTGGTCCTATTTGGCTTTCCAGGCTAACAGTAACAGCCATCACTGAGGGTTTTGCTGCACAGAGCTGTGTTGCTAACTTGGATCTATGGCAAGCTGCACCATGAAACAGCAAATAACCTGCAAGTCGCCTCCAGAAGTTTTACATAAACAGAAATAGTTTTTCTTATTCGTTTTTTCCAATACATTGATGACTTTTCTGTGAACGTGTAATCAGATCTGCATGAAATGATTATAATAGCAGTCTGTAGTAATGGGGGGAAAACCAGTTTTTATTCCCTTGCACAAAATGTCAAAACATGGATCAGACTGGCTGAACATCCAGAAATTCTTTCCATTGGATCACTGGAGTTGCCAGCCATTCTAGGATGTCTTTTTCAAAAAATGAAGATGACTTATGAAATTGTCTAGCTTGAGTAAAGACAGATAACTGTTTCCAAAAGGAAGGGTGAGTTTATTCTGGAATTTTATATTACCTGTTTTTAAAGTCTTATATTTAGGGATTGCTTTTCTTTCCAAAATAGTCAAAGATGTTTTATGTCATAGCAAAAGGCCCCTAAAATGGTGTTTGTGTATTTAAATGGCACATTATTTTATACTTAGCATTTAATATAATCCTTTTAGAGCCCATTAGATCTTGTCCAAGTTACTGATCATGTAAAATTCCAAAACATTTAAACAGAGACCAGCAACAGCACAAAGATTATGAAACAAAATATGACAAGTCAACTTTATTGGCAAAATGAAGTGTTCAGTTGGGTATTTCTTTTTTCTTGTGTGGGCACAAGGAGAAGGGGAAAGAAAAGTCAATCATCCTTGCAGAGGGAAACTGGTGAAATTTTAACTTACATGGTAAACAGCTCTTTAGCAGTGAAACTGAGTGGGAGAAAAACAGGTGATGTACAGTCTTCAAAGCCTTATATATACCTTTCTGTTCAGGAATTTTGTGTGTGCATGTAGAAATCAGAATGAAAACTGACAGGTACAGATTACAAACTAAATTCAGAGTTGCATACAGCAGCTACAGATTGTGGTGACAAAATTCTGTCAGATTTCTCTGCTTTGTATGCACAATCAGCAGAACTTCAGGAAAAACCAAAAGAACGTTTGGAGTCTCTGCTGTGCCTCCTTACAAAATGTAAAGCTTGAACAATTAGAGATGCGGCCAGTGAGAATAAAAGCTGTTGCACGTATATGTATATGCATGTATGCATATATGTTTATGCAACATATGGATAGACATGCTGCACTTAATAAGCAAGAAATATTTGCCATCTGGAGAAGTCATAGATGAAAACTGTGTTCTGGAACAGCCATAAAACAGTAAATCTGACATTATTTTCCCTACCTTTGTCACTAGAGTTTCTCAATGTGTTTTTCTTTGGCAATGCATTTTAGTGTCGAGACACCCAGCCTTCAAAGCCCTCAACTTCTTGAAGTTATTGACTCACATGAAGGCAGAGTCCACCTGAGAGCATCTGCTGTGCTGAATGCAACTAAATATCTGAACATGAAGGAAGACAGAACTCCTCCTGAGCAATCACCAAACCCTCAGACCAGTTCTAGTTAAACCAAGATTGTTCTTCAAGTTCACTGCACACATTGTCTTTTAATGTTTACAAAGATCGCACCAATGCTTAAAACCATGCAGTAAGTCTCATACAGCAGCACCTCTGCACTGCATCCTTCACTGCTTAGCTTAGGAGGCAATGAATGGTTCCACTCAGCCTGAGAGCCACTGTTTTTGCAGAAGTACAGTTCCCATGGTGGCAGTGCAGTGCACACACTCCAGTTTCACACTTCTGAGAGACTGGATCTCTGCAGCAAGCTGCTTAGAAAAGGAACTGCTTTTGGCCTGAGACTCCTGCTGCTGGGGACAATACCCCATGTCACAGTGGGCTGCACCAGCTAACCCCTGAAACCTGCCAGACTTCAAAGCTCCAGGGAGACAAGGCTGGACCAGACAGGCAAGTGGGAAGAAGCATCACTTCTTTGCCAGCCTAGCCAGAGGCTCCAGGCAACAAGAGAAGGCAAGGCTGACCTACTGCTGTGGGATAAGAGGAGCTGGAAAAGGAGATAACCCCATGACAGAAGCACAGGAGAGGCCACATATCAAGAATCTCACACTTAAAGATTGACCAGAGTAGAAAAATGCTAGGTTATTTTTTGTAGGTAATAGCAAACCTTTTCTTCAACAGGAAAGGTAGTGCATATCATCTATATAGTATATAGTGTATCATACAGACCATGATTTTTCCCGGTCAACTACTTCCCCAGATGCAATTTCCAGACTGAGGATAAAAATTCAAGCCCATGAATACAGCAGTAGCTGCTTTTATTCAGTCCTTCCCAAGAAAATCAGGTGGATGCTTCAACTGAGCTGGGTTTTTTTTTGTCAGAAGATAGATTTACAAAGGAAAGGTTTACCTCAAGTGACCTTAGACTAGAGATGTAACACACTCCTCTCTGTCCTTCAGCTTGGTAGTGATGATTTCTCTACGGGGAAAGAAGCCAAAATCCAGGTGTTGACTCCTATGGAAAATGATTTCAGATTTCAGGACACTGCTTTATGCGTAGACAACATCTAACCTGAGTATTTCAAATAAATTTATGTTGCTAAGACTTAGTATGAGCAACTTTTCCATAGGAAAGATGATATTTCAATTGGCAATTTCCAATTTCAAGTAAAATACTACAGCTGGAAAAATATATATACTGGAATTCACAAAATTCCCATGCAAACAAGAAAGTCTTCTCCTAGTTGGAAGTTGTATGTGGAAAAGACATTAAATACTGTCATAATCTGAATTGAAGCCCGATATCTTTTATCCTGTCATTAATGTGGAAAAATCAGTGACTTAACGGGTAAAAATAATGTCTATATGAGCAGTCTTCAGCTTTTTATTTCAGTTTCTCAGAATGTGGAACTTAAGGAATTGCAGTGGAGCACTAGGCTGGAAAATTCCACCTAGAAATGCTACTGTTTAAAGGCACTATCCTAGGGAAACATATGAAATCTGATTGCATTTTTTTTCCTTTCTTCATAGCAGGATTTTAAGCTCATTGAGATCACAAGAAAAGAGAAATAACACAGAGCATTTTTTGACCTAGTTAAGATTCAGATATTTAGATAAACTCCAGCTGAAGATCCAGGTTTTGAGATGGCAAGTTAATCCAAATGTTCTCATATCCATCCATGTGGCAGGTGATGGTCAGTATCTCACTGAATTAATCACCAGGAGAAAGTCCACAGAATTACATGGTGCTTTGATTTTTATTTCCTTACAGTCTCAGAAGAAAGGCCAGATGTTCTGACCTTAAAGAAGGGAGCATGTGCTTTATATTGCATAAACACTGTGAGTAAGAGCAGGAGTTCAACCAGCAATCCTACTTAGAGTAACCAACAGTCAGAACCAATTGAATTCACTAGGTTTTTGGGTGAAATATTCAAATCCTGAGGATTTTTCCAACTCCTGGTTAGCAAGAATGTAGAAATTAAATGTATTTATCTCAAGGGGCTAGAGGAACACAAGGCTATTGTGACTACAAAAGAGAAAACAACTGTGCACCAAACACACCGAGATCTGGAATGCAGGGGTTCTCACAGATAACTTATTTTTAATCTCAAAAGAAACTGTGGGCATCTTGGAGGAGCTGAGATTACCAGGATTACTGCAAATAACCCTGCCTGGAATGCTGGATACCCATTACTGTTGGTGAGGAAGCAAAGGAAGCTGAGAGCAGTGAGGAGTTACCACAATTGTTTTTAATTGCTTCGGCCACAGAACGAGAAACAGCTCTAGGTCCCATTCAAACCAATGGAAAATCATTGGTCAGGTTTTCTTTTCTTCTTATTAAATTCTCTTGCTTTTATGAAAATTAGAGATTTCTTTTAGTGATATTCTATTTTTTCATCAACATGCTACTCTTACTTGTTATTTCTAGGCAATTCTATAACCATGTATGATTCAATTTACAGAATCAAATATAGGCCTCTGTGCAACTTTCAGTTTTGTCCTTATTTTCTTATAGATTTCTCACTACTTTTATTTACAGATTTTAGTGATGCTCAGTTTTTCACATTTTCCTCTGTAGTGTCACCTGCTGCCATTATCAGTTTTCCATGAAGACCTCAGGATTATATCATACTCTCCAGTACACTCAGCCATCTAAAGGAAATTTTCAGCTCAGTTTTCACTGAAAAGAAAAGAATTTGCTGGACAGCACATGAAGTTCCAGATGTGACAGTCTGGCTCTCCAGCTCTCTGATGTGAAGTACAGCAAAGTGTTAATAGTTTTTACTGAGTAGTCAGCTTGAAAAGGAATAGGGGATTTTAGACATCCTTTATTGGTAGAAACTCCAGACAAGTGGGCAGCTCTCAAAGGTTTTTTGTGAGGGTTTTTGGTGTCTCATGACCTATTGAATTTTGCATTTGTATTACCCTGAGCAAACTTCTGCGGTTCTCATTACAATTTATGTATAACCTGCACTGTTTGCAGCCAAGGCCTCAAGATGAGAACAAATCTCTGAGGAGTTAAAAGTAGCAAGAAGGTAATCTGATCCCAGAGGCAAACAGGAGAAGAGTGACCGGGAACAGGGCCGGTTCAGGTAAAATGTGCACTGTCACCCATTAACCATGCCAGGGAAATGGGGACACTGGAAACAGTCTCCCTCAAGCCTTTTTATAAAAGGGACAAGACTATAGATGCCATTTGATCAGAACACACTCTCAAAATTAGACTTGTATCAATAAAAACCTGTCTATTCTTTCATCCTGTTCTCTACTCCCCCTGCTAAAGCCAGCATCATCTGCAGAGAATGCCCAGATCTAGCAAAGAGATTTTATGAGAGTGAGATGTCCTCCCAACAGTTTCCATCCTTTAGCCCTGGTCTGTGAGGTCATGGGGCTCCACAGACCTGCTGCCTTTCCATAGGTAGTTGGTCACTTGGTTCTTGGGGTCAAAGTCTGTGTGTGAAACGACAGGTCAAACATGCATTTTGCATATAAGAAATGAACTAATTCCGCTCCAAGAAATGCTTTCAAACTCCACTCAAGCATCTAAGGAGAAGTCAAACAAAACTCATGGCATGTCTGGGGCTGCCAATATAGCTGGAAGTTAAAATGCAATGTGAAAATATGTCACGGATGAACCTCTGCAACAACTCAAAAACTGCACCCACTCCTCAGTGGACTTCATTGTTCATGGGCTACTAATAATATTTCTTTTATTACAGTCTTTTTTCAGCAAGAGACACCCTAAGCACAGAACAACATTGCAGAACTGAGGAAAAAAACCAAAACAAAACGAAGGAAAAAAACCAAACAAACAAACAAAAAACCCCAAACCAAAAAACCAACCTCATATTCTGTTTAGGGGAACATTAGTCACCCAACATAAATAGGAGAGGAACATTTAGCTGCCAGGCACATCAAAACCATCAGAACACACTATGCAGGACATGGCAAAGAACTGGAGGAAGGGGGCTTGTTATTCAGCTGTGATGGGCAGCATGGGAAAAATGAGAAAACAATAAAAAATTGTTTCAAGGAAGAAAAACAACAAAAAGTGCAAATAGTTGGAAAGGAGAGGAGGAGTGGGAATTTATTACACCATTTTGGAGGAGCTAATGGTCAGGACTAGATCTGGGATGTATCTAAGGAGCTACTCTTATAAGAAAAGGTGCAGAGTAAAATACATGGGAAGCAATGTAGAGCACATTGCAAAGCTATTTCAATAGCAGGATACAATGCAGGCAGCAAATCTTCTGTATCCATCTCCAATAACTGTATGCATGAAACAATTCTGCAGAATTGAGCTCTGATATGCCAATTCTCACACTGGCATAGCTCGGAAGAACAAAAACCCAGATAAGAACTCATCTCTCTTGCTTAGTCATCTTCTTTTAGGTTTTACATCATCTCTTTGTCTCCTGCTGGAGTGATCTGAGGGTGGTAGGTGCTGCAGCCTCACACAGGTGCACAGCTCCACAGCAGACAGCTGCACACCGACAGCCACACAGCAGGGGCAGCAGGAAACAAAAATTCAGCCATAACACTTGATGTCACTTCTCCCATTGCTGTTTCTCACTGCCTTAAGCAAAAGGCCTGTACCTTAAACCAGCCTCTTCCAGATTCAGTGCTGAGACAGCCCAAAGGCTCAGAAGTGCTGCAATTCCATGGGGCAAACAGACCTGCTGGCTTGAAATTTTCACTTTGCTGATCCTTTCTTTCTGTGTCTGCTGCGCAAACCTTTTAAACAGAAATCTTTCCACTCCTCACCTCCTGGGCAGGTCCTGATGAGATATACTGATCCTTTGCCTGTACCCATCCTCAGCACATCTCTCCTCCTGCTAGTCTGAGGTATGAAATGCTAATTATCTGACAGCTTTGGAACATGGTGGATTTCTGTCATGGTTTAACCCTGGTCAGCAACTCAGCCCCATGTAGCTGCTCGCTCATTTTCCTTAGCTGGATAAAGGAGAAAATCCAAAGGGTAAAAATGAGAAAACTCATGATTTGAGATAAAGACAGTTTAATAGGGAAAGTAAAAGCCATGAACACAAGAAAAGCAAGCCCAGGAATTCATTCCCATCAAAAGGCAGGCGTTTAGACATCCCAGGGAAAGCAGGCCTCCATCACACATAACAGGGACTTAGGCAAGCTAAAGTTGTCACTCTGAATGGTTTTTGCCCTTCTTTCTTCCCCCACCTTTATATGCTGAGCATGAGACCATATGGTATAGAAATATTCCTTGATCAGTTGAGGTCAGCTGTCCTGGCTGTGTTGCCTCCCAGATTTCTTGTGTACCCCCAGCATCCTCTCTGGTGGTGTGGGGTGAGAAGTAAGAAAGGCCTTGCTTTGCAAGCCCTGCTCAGCAATAACAAAAACATCCCGGAGTTATCAATAATGTTCTCAGCACAAGTCCAAAACATAGTCCATATAGGCTACTCTGAAGAAAACTAACTCTATCTCAGCCTAAGCCAGCACAATCTCCTTCTGCCTAGCCCTGGCAAGGCAGTGTGGGACATTTGCTTACAGCTTCCAGCCAGGGAGGGCAGAGGATTCTAAGGGCAAAGGAGTTAACAAGAACCAATTTTCTACCATCCATCTTGAGGGGTTTGCTACAAGAAAATATGCTAGATATTTGTTTGCTCTGGCTGTGAGTGCACAGTAAGGAAGAGTTTTAGGACAGCTGATCCTGCCTTTGGGCAAGGGGACATTGCAGAACATCCTTGCTGGAATGCAAGGATGCATCCATGAGAATCTCATGTTCTTCAACAAGTGCAAGGTGCAGCACCAGGGTCAGGGCAACCCCCAGAATCAATACAAGCTGGAGGATGGACAGGTCAAGAACAGCCCTGCCAAGAAAGACTTGGGAGTGCTGGTGGATGAGAAGCTGGACATGAGCCAGCAATGTGCACTTGCAGCCCACAAAGCTAAATTTATCCTGGGCTGCATCAAAAGCAGCAAGAGCAGCAGGGTGAGGGAGAGGATTCTGCTCTGCTCTGCTCTGCTCTGGTGAGATCCCACCTAGAGTCTCTGGGGTCCCCAGGACAGGAAGAACATCGACCTGCTGGAGCAGATTCAGAGGAGGGCCACCAAGGTGATTAGAGNAGCTAAATTTATCCTGGGCTGCATCAAAAGCAGCAAGAGCAGCAGGGTGAGGGAGAGGATTCTGCTCTGCTCTGCTCTGCTCTGGTGAGATCCCACCTAGAGTCTCTGGGGTCCCCAGGACAGGAAGAACATCGACCTGCTGGAGCAGATTCAGAGGAGGGCCACCAAGGTGATTAGAGGGCATCTCTCCTACGAAGAAAGGCTGAGACAATTGGGATTATTCAGCCTGGAGAAGAGAAGGCTTTAGGGTAACCTAGTTACAGCCTTCCAGTTCCTGAAGGGAGCCTACAAGAAAGATGGAGATAAATATTTTACAAAGGCATGTAGTGATAAGACAAGGGGAACAGCTTCAAATTAAGGGTAGGTTTAGAATAGATTTTGGGAAGAAATCCTTTATTGTGAGGGTGGTGAGGCTCTGGAACAGGTTGCCCAGAGAAGCTGTGAATGCCCCATCCTTGGAAGTGTTCAAGACCAGGTTGGATGAGCATTGAGCCACTTGGTCAAGTGAAAAATGTCCCTCCCTATGGCAGGGGGGATTTAATGAGATGATCTTTCAGGTTCTTTCCAACACAGGCCATTCCCTCGTTCTTTGACTCTATGATTTTCTCTGCTAAGGGCATCACATGGACTGACAGTTTTAGAGTTTCACACTGAGCGCCCCAAGGTGTAGAAACAGATTATATAAAGTCCCTTTGCTGCTTTACCTCCCTAGGACCCTGCTGCACTCCAGCAGATTCCCAACAACTGGTTGTGACCCCTGGGAGGAGCTGAACATTCCAACAGTTATGCCAGGTATTTTCAGGGGTTAATGCAGTTTCTGCACACTCCCCAAACCACATGGCTCACCATCAGTGGGAAAAAAACCCTGGTCCACAGCAGCATCATGAGGTAAGGGGCCAAAATCTTTGCCACTTCTTTGGTAACACTTCCACAGACACAATGATTTCTTGCTAGAAATCCTACACTAAAAATCCTGATGTGGTCTTTGTGACAGCAAACATCCTTTTGTGGATTATTGCCAAAACTGAGAGGCTTGGAAAGCAAGTTGGGAAATGTCTGCTGGGGAAAGAAATCCCCCCTGCCTTTCATGAGAAGTCAATAAATGTCACAGAAAAAAATCTGAAGACATAATAATGGCTGTGAGGATTAACTTTGTCTTACAGCAGCAGTTCCAGATTATTTATTGGAAGTATATTTTTCCTCCTTGAGGTTTGTTTGAGGGTTTTTCCCTTAAAACAGATAACCAAAGGTTTATGAATGAAAGACACATTGGGGGAAAAAAATCAACTTGGCACACAAAATTAAATTTCAGTGTCAAAACCCTTGGATGCACCAGAGAAGGAAGAAAAATATTTCATGCAGGCATCCTCCCACAAAAAGGAAGGCCACTGGAGATTAATGAGGAAATAAACAGGAATAATATATGAGGACTAAATAAGGAGGGAATTTAGGCCATAAGACACTAATGAGGAACATACACTTTCTCTAGTTTTGCCACCAGATGTATGAACTGAATTGTATTTTATGGCTTTCAAGGTAAATCGAAAGTGATTGAAGAGCAAGAAAACTTTACAGAGAGTTGTCACTCATAGTCCTCGTGGGACTCTTCCCCTTGGAGGTGGGAAAAGCTCTAGATGCTAACTCTGCAGTTCCTGGTGCTGAGCAGAGGAAGTCTCTCTACCGAAAGCTTTGCTAGCACATGCTTCATTCTTCTGAGCACGAGACAACCCATGAAAAGGCCTTGGTTTTGAACAGAAGTCACTGAACTGCAGCTGAATAGGCCTTAGTTATGCTGCTTTTTAAATTGCATAATTAAAAGCAGAAACAAAAATCTTAAAAGGCATTATCCAATCTTTATATTCTCACTGCCATGTGTGCATGAATATACAAATGCACTTGCTGTCAGAAAAATTCATTATTTCAAAATAAATCTTGCCCACAACTTGAGATAAATATTTAGCCTACAAAATGTCATAAGAATTAATATATATATAGTTTGGAAATCACTCTTTTATTTCTACATTGACTTTGCTTTTTAAAATAGCTTAACAAGAATATTTTAAAATAATAAAATAAATTGCAATAAAATTATCTGTACTGTTTCAGATGGAATAAAATGTCTCAAATGAAGCTAAGATAGACAAAATGGATTGTTTAATTATCCTTAAATCCCCTGTTTCAGTACCAGTTTTCTGCCTCTTCTATCCCTTCTATTCATTTTCATTTCAATGCTAACCTAAGCATTTTTCTGTCCCCATCTGCCTTCTGAGGTTTTGTCCCAGATCCAGAAAGTGCTTTCCCGATGGAGCTCTCAACTCACCCACCATCTCCACTCCTGACGTGGGTCAGCCGTAACCAGGGGTGTTCCCCATGATATCTGAGACCCTTACCACCATTTCCCTTGGCCTCTTTCCCTGCACACTAGGGGCTGTTCTTTCTTATTTCAAGTCCCTATCTAGGTGCAAGGACTGGAGGAGGTGTGTTTGAATGGCTGTGGTCACTATATCCAAAATCAGGATAGCCTGAGAGAAACATGACCTGCCATGGGGGTAGCTGCTGGGGTGCTGTGTGGGCCACATGTGAGGCTGGAGTCTCTTGTGTGTTCAGTATAAGGAAAGAGCCCAGGCAGGCCTGCCTGAAAAACCTGGCCACCTTGGGTCCCATTATAAGCAGTGTAGGAAATCCCATATCCTGGATTCCCCTCAAGTAACACATGATTTCCTCCTACAGCTCCACCAAAATCCATCTCTTCTTTGTAAAACGAAAATATGCATAATCCATACCTATTGAGAAAGGATTTTATAAATCACTTTTCCCCTGGCTCACATCCAACAAATTGGTCATACACCATGGCTACTGAACAGATCAAGGCCAACTGCATGGCAACCCTTTACCTGACCACATTCATTCCAAGCTCTTCTTGCCAGCATCCTGAAAGGGCTGTAGAAACTGAGGATGGATTCTGCCCACAAAGTAAAGGACAAAGTAGCAAGCTGTGCTTTCTGTTGTAAGCCTCCTTCAAATTCAAGGGAGCAGGGCAGAAAGCCTCCACCAGCCCATGTGATTTTTGCCCTCATCTGTCCAAAGAGGAGAGCAGAAATGGCATTAGCTTCCTACTGTGTAGACAGTCTGAGCCATGAGCTGTCACTAGTGTCTGGGAAAGTCAGCTTGGACCAGTATGAGAAGGACATTCTCTATAGTAGACTGGCCATACCTCTGGTTAGTAAAGCAGCTGCTTCCCAAAAAATCAGTGGGAATCTTTGTTTAGTTTTGCCAATTTTTGCTTTTACCATGTTTAGGAAAAGCAGGACCCAAAATTATTGGTGCAAAATAAATAGGTCTGAGCCCAACTTTTCTAAACAAGAATATTTCTGTCTATTGCACAACCAAAAAGAGCAATATTTGAATTTTTTTTTTTTCAAAAAAAGATATCCTTCTGTCTTTCTTGGCATGTTATTTAAGCAATACCTAACAAATTGATTCATTTAGAAATCCATATGCCTTTCAGAAAGTAAATGCAGTTCCTATTTGAATAAGTTCCTATATTTGATGCCAAGCTTTCAGGGAAAATGCCCACTAATATTTATCACAACATCAGAGGCATGAGCCAAACTTTTGGTAATGCATGGCATTATGCTTTGTGGTGGAAGGGGTGGAATTATATATTTAGAAATAGCTCCTATTAGCAGCAGAGTTACTGTGAAGAGCTGCATGGAGGAGATTGCCCACAGTCAAACACTTCTCCCAGCTGGCAGCATGACACAGTGCATTAGCCTGGCAGGGGGGCAGGACAGTGACCTCCAGCCCTGTGTCTGAATTTCTTGCCTTTGGTGGGTTTAAGCCTAATTTGTGATGGGTGTTTTACAGCTGAAATATAAACCCTGAAAACAGAGAATAGCATCACTACACCGTGACCACAGACCATGGCTCTTTTTGGAACTACCATAGTCAAAGACTTACAGCTGAGTTTCAAATATTTTATTGAAATACAGAAAGGACTGTTATTAGGCTCCCCTTCTCTTCAGCTCATTATTTACAATAGTTTTCCATAATTAAACCTTCTTTCTAACAACTTTTATCCACAAACAGCTTAGCACTTCAAAATTTTCCAAACACTGCAATTTGATATATTCAGGAAGAAATACACATTCAGTAAGACTGTGTGTCCCAGGATAGCGATCCTCTCCTATCAGCTTAAGGCTGGGACACTGCAGATTTACGACAGTAAGTATTACGAGGAGGTCAATTCATCAGCTGACTGATGCAGGCAAGCCCTGCAAAGTGATCAATCTTTGCCTGTTAAGGAAATTCCTGTAACTCATGCTTTTGTCTAGTGGCCAGCCCAAAAGAAAAAAAAAAATGGTATCACCTTTATAAAAATAAAAAGCAATAAGCCCAGTCAGGACACCCACTCATTTGGGGGAAGCTCAGTTTCTTCAGCAGGTTTGCTTGTTGTGGCTCTGTAGTCATTTAATGTTGCTGCACACTACTCCATGGTTGTTTCATTTTACCTCCTGAAGTGATTGAAATTCAAGATGAAGGGAAGGGAAATGCACCTGTGTCTGCATTGACTATAGAACTGATTTCAGGTCTCTGACAAAAAAGTATCACATCAAGTACACAGCTTTTTAAGAGAGCAAGTGAGTTCAATTATTCATGAAGGCAAACTGAGATTATGACATGACATACTTACCAGGTTATCAAATTTACATAATTCCATAATATTTCCTGAAAATTGCCTCTTTGGGAACAATTTTTGCAGGTTATATTCCATTTCTTAAAAAAAGCAAGAGCCTGCCTTAACCAAATGAGTTGACTTACTGTGAGACAGCTAAAGGGAAAAATAAGCTCATTGAAATCTCCACACAGTGAAGCTCCAAGGGACAGGACTTGCACAGGGGTGTTTGCACAGTGCCTGGTACAATGGGTCCTAACCTGGTCATGCCCTTTGATTGTTACTGCAGAGCAAACATTCAACAACAAAGAAGCAGCAAGTAATGCCCAGGTCAAGCTCAGCTACCAAATCTGCATTGTAAGTTCCCCGCATGCCTCCTCAAACACTGAGGCAGCTGCTACTGCTGCATACAAAGACTGGCTAAAGCCAAAGGAAAAGTCTACTGACCCCACAGTTTCTGCTTAGGTGTCTGATGCATTGGCTGGAATTTCATCAAATGCTTCCTGTCACTCATGGATGTTCCCACTGTCGTGGGAGGGCATTTCTGTGACGATGAAAAATCTTTATCCCACAGGGAAGACTATTATGAAAATATCTTAACACCAAAGATGGAGCTTTTAGCAGTGAACAATATCTGCTGGTCACCTTTATGCTACAGAGAATCTCTGAGTAGTCAAAGAGCAGAGTTTAAAGAGCACTTCCATGTCCATTGGTCAGTCATGTAGACCCATGACAGCTAAAATGCAAGTGATGAAACACATGATCTATGGCAAATACGTCTGCCCACAATACTCCACAAAACAAAAGTATCATGTTCAGCATTGAGCCAATACTGTGTGTGCATTTCTCAGAAAGAGTGACAGTAGTTCCTACCAGAAACTGAAACTGTTTTTTCTCTCTTCTGAGTAGATGACCTATGGGATGGTCATCAGTGCAGCCCTGCAGAGTCTCTGCTGCCAAATGCATTGTCTTCCTAAGAGCAACAGCAATAGCCTTATCCAAGATAGATGCTGTAATCATCAGATACAGATATTCTTCCTGGGGACAGAGAACGGCACGTAGCAAGCTGTCTGTAAGATCCTGGTGCTGTCTGGGTTTAGGTTCAGAGGAAAACTGACTAGTTTCAAGTTCCTGGAACGTCTGTGACTGTAATAACTTTATGAAGTTGTTGCATGTGTAAAGAGCTATGACGACTGCAGCAAAGGAGATGCTGCTTCCAAAGCAACTAGCACACAGCACAAAGGCCTCTATGTGACCCCACAGGGGTACATGACTTCAGCAAAAAAAAGGGAAGAATGGTTTTGCCAGACTAGAAAATACAGCCTTAAATATTTGACATTATTGGTGGCAGAGGTTTGGGAAGAAATGAAAAGCATGTCGGAAAGCTCAATCTACAGAAGATGCACTATTCAATTTTATAGTTCCATTAAAAAAAAATGGAAAAGAACCATTCACAGCTGGTGAGAAGGAAGCCCAAACTCCTGGTTTCACTTCTGCCACACTGGCTGACATTTATTGTGTTTTACTTATAAACAGCACTTACATAAATCAGTCAAGCCATAGTTTACACCACTATTGCAAAGCTGACCACAATCATGTACACCTTGCTTCCTAAATAACAACGACTGAGGTGAGGAACAAGAGATGCAAACTCTTCTTTGGTGGGTAATTTAACCCAAAACAAAGTGCTTGGTTTGCAAAGAGTATAAACAGCCTGCTGAAACCTAAATAAAATACTATGAGCTGAGGAAGAGCTTCTCTTACTAGTTTGCATGCTGACATTTTAATAAGTGCCTTGTAGTACATTTTCTCCCTGATTTAATCATAATTGTTGTTTTGCTAAATTTTGAAATAATTTAACTGTTATTCTGCACTTCTTAAGATGTTCAAGTAACCGTATAAGGCTGATGAATAATTACCCTCTTATGAATAACTGCTAGTGGACAGCTTGGTTTGAAATATTTCTGAAGAGCATTGCACAGGACACCCAGGACACCTGGTTGCACAGAGATGTTCCACTCCTCTTGCTGAACCTCACCTAATGACACATCCAATTACATCAGTGGCTTTCAGACACTAGAGACCAGCAGAATTACTGACAGTCTGAAGAGAAGCATGTGGTGCTGGTCCCTCCTTCTTCTGCAAGAATCAGGATGAGAAGGCAGCAGAGAAGCAAGCAGAGAACAGCAATGCAGAAGCGAAACTATGAGAAATTACTCACGGACAAAAGATTAAAAACTAAAAGGACTATGGCTTTATCTTTTCCTCAAAGCGTTAGTTAAATTAAGATTGGTTGTGGTTACAGAAAGGTTTCTTTGCAATTACTTTTCCACATGAGAATGTACTGCAGGAACTCCACAGATGTCTTGGATTGAGGGAATAAGCCAAGAAAGGGAGTCACAGAACGATGGCTATGCAGTCACTGCAGACACATGAATCCTCTTCAAGCACACATTTACTAAGGAACATGTTTCCTCAGAAGAAAACTATCACAGAGCCATGAACATCTCCCTCAGGAATGCCTGTCTTCCTGCTCCAGGCACCCCTCATCACCTTCGTTCAAACTGCAGAGAGGCAACCACACGCGCACACAGATGAGGATGAGTTGGACATCTCCAAAGCACATTCACTGTCTACTGTCTTTAGCTGTGACTAGAAGGGACAATGCTCTACAGTCCCCAAGGGAGGAACTCCAGAGAAGAGACCCTGTGTAGGTTAGATACAAGAGTTTCATTTTTTAAAACCAATGGCTGTTCTGGATTTCTCCATCTTCAAGAAGAAAAATTTAACTCAGGACAGTTTTTCACTCATAAAACTTTTTCCTCCCTAAGTCCAACAGAAGGAAAAGTATGTTTATGAACAATGTCCTCTTGAAAAACACCAATTTATGCCCTCAAAGTCATTATGGGAATCTAAGGAATATTTTCACCATGGGGAATATTCATGTTGTGCACTCAATATTTAGGTGTGTATTTAGGACATAGGTTTTTTTCCCAAACAATGCAAAAAAGAAAATTTTCTGGCTAGTACTGTAATTGCACATTCTCATGCAACAGCCTCATGAAATAGTGAAATTTTGCATCCACAAAACACACCCTCTGGACAGCCTAAGGCTATGTAAGTATGTAAGAGAGGAGTCTGTTCATGATAGCTTATCAGGCTCTTGAAGGGTGAAAATTGCTTCTCTAATGTACATATTTTGATTTTGTGCTCTTGATCCTTGCATGCAGACTAGAGCCCCACTGCAGAGCTGCTTCTGACACACATCTATAGATATTGAGGGACTTGCTGCAAAACTACACCAGCTCCAATGCAACAGCATATAGCTGTGCTTTACCTAAGTACATGTAGCCACATGCACTGAATTTTACTAAAAACACATAAATAAAAGGGAGGAGGTTGCTTGGTGGCAGCTTCAGGAAGGTGTGACTAGATCCACACAAACACTTGGGAAAAAGGTGTGTGCAGCTTCCACAGAACTCTCTGCAGAGGTTTCACAGACAAGAGCAAATGGCCTCAAGTTGCACCAGGGGATGTTTAGGTTGGATGTTAGGAAGAAATTCCTTCACCAAAAAAGCTGTCAAGCATCAGAACACACTGCCCTAGGAAGCATGGTGGAATCACCATCTCTGGAGGTATTTAAAGATAAGCAGATGTAGTACTTAGGGACATGATATTCTGGTGGACTTGGTGGTGACGTGTAAACAATTGGACTTGCAAACAATTGGACTTGATGATCTTAAAGGTCTTTCCAACCCAAATAATTCTATAAAAACTAGAAACTCAGTTTCATTCCTGAGTAAAGGGGTTCCTGCATAATTTTATTTATGGCAATAAAATAAATATGTGCTGCTGTAGCCAAGGAAAACCACAGACTGTAAATTATCTTGATAAGTGACAACTTCTCTGATCTGACTTATTTTAGCAGGGTGAGCAGAAGTTAAAGACTTGAGCTATTTCTCCTCTCCTACTGTAATCTATCATTGTGTCCTCCAGCTTTCCATGGTGTTGTTGCTCAGGTGATTTCCACTGTCCCATCTTGTTTCTCCCCTCCCTTCTCTTCAGAACTTCCTCCCTCCTGAAAATCACACCATTCTAAAGTGAGCATTCAGTTGGCTGTGTCTGCATCACACTCTTCCTCAGTTTGGGAAAGAGGACTCACAACACTCCAGACACTCAACTCCCCAAATTTAAGCAAAGAAATGGAAATTCACTCGCTCCAAAGCATAAGAGTATCCATCTGGGCTTTGATTTTGAGATACAAGCAAAGGCATTTAGATGGTTTCCAAACCCCCAGTTTCCATCTGTGTCTTTGGGTAGTTGCCTTTGTCAAACTGTCTGAAATATTTCCTAACTGAGCAAGTTAACAGTAGGAAAGGTTAGGCCACGTGCCCCTCCCTTTTCTGGCAGTAACATGGGAGGAAAGATGGTGCTGTATGGGCAGGGATGCTGAGTGCATCCCCCCCTCCTGGCCAGGCTGATTTCAAAAGAGGTACTGTGCACAAGGCACCCGCCATTCAGCACGGAGGCTGCGCCTGTACCTGGAAAAATGAGCAATCCCACTAGCTTGTTTGGTTGCTTTTTTTGCAGAGGAATACAGGTTCACTCATCATTACAATAAGCACATTCACACTCCCACTGAGCCAGTTTGGGACTTTCAAGACCAGCACGGTGTATGAATGAGCCTAGTAAGAGCTACATACTGCAGACTCTTAGCCAATATTTTTCAAATGTGGGTCAGTCTGAGGCACCATGGCTGAAAAAGTATTGCCACGAGCATTGTAAATTAATATTTTATATTCCCTTGAAGTGCTTTTTGAGGAAATTAGCCTTCATTACTGAGGCATCTCTCCTGTAATCATAGAAAACAGAAAATACCTCTGCTGACAAGGGCAGCATTGTAGGGCAGGGAAGAAGAGTAAACATTGAATCTGCAGGAAGAAGTGGACTGATTCAGCAGCTGAATCAATCAGGCATGTGCATCCCTTCTCTCCAGCAGCACTCCAAGCTTCAGGACCTGCAGCACCCCAGCCGCTACAGCTGGCACCACCTTTACACCCAGGCAGCAGCACACCATTGCCCCCTGGCCCTACCAAAATAGTAAAGTGGAGATGCCAGCCCCTACCAAATACAGCTCAAGGACAGCAGGACCCCCACATTGCTGCCAGCATGGTGGTTTGTGGTGCACTGATTGCAGCCATCACAGAGCCTGGGCCCATGCCCTGAACTGGGAGGGCAGTGAGGGCACGGGGTTGCCATGGCGCCGTTTCATTTTCGTGTTTCGGACCATTTGCACGGCCCAACTGGTGCTGGAGTGCGTATTTTTTGGCAGTGGCTGGGGAGGTTCCTCTGCAGCTGAGTACAGCCAGCCAAACCCGGCTGGCATGAGGCAGGGCTTTTCAAAATGTTCTGTGCTCCAATCGGAAAGCAGCCGAATGCTGCTCTTCTCAGAAAAGTGCTGCCCTTGTCCTCTTTTAATGAAAGCGAACTTGGTATTCAGCAGGAACAGGCCAGAGCTATTTCAGACACGGAAGACAGCAGACACAAATCAATAGAAAAAAATAACTTCTTTTTATTTACAAAAAAAAATCCAAATATTGGATGCTGTAAACAAAATTCACAATCTGTTCCCTCTAGAGTCTGTTTTCCATCAGCTCTTTTTCTGTCTGTGACAAAGCCTATAGTCAAAATGTTCCAAAAGAGCAATCCAAGGAGCAGTTTGCTGCAACAGGATGCCTTGCAGAAGGCAACAGTTGTAAGGAAATTTGAGGGAAAGCAAATCTGCACAGACTCCTACAGACTGCAGGAGCCTGCAGTGCCTTTAGCCAAGCTGTCTTGAAATTTGCAGGCTATTTTTTTTTTACTATTTATTTTGTTAGCAAACCACTATTACAACAGCAAAACAGTACACTGATTTTCTTTCTTGCAAGGGAAATTCTCTGCATAAAGAAAACCATACAAAAGAATATATTCAAATAGGAGCTGAATATGCAAATACAATTTTTCCTTTTCTGTGCAGTTTTATCTAACACACTTCATTTTCTCAATTAAAAAAGCGCCTTTTTTGAACCGGTAGGAGCTTCTGATGTGATGCAAACCAAGCATTTAGTAAGAACTGTTTAGAGGATTTGTGTGAAGGCCTTTGTGCAAGATAAAAAATATTTTAAGTGCAATATGAGAAACTAGAAAAATATCATCTTTTTGGTCTTCTAATTGCCCTTCTATTTTTAGAAGAAATGTTCTTGCATTTGAGAGGACAGCTACATATAAGAAAAAAATAAAAGGAAGAAAAAAAATCCCATTTAAAAGCTCTTGGTTGTTTATCGACCGTTACATTTAACCAAGTTTAGCGCCCTGTTGGTTAGCAGGAAATTCAGCTGTGGCACAAACAGTTTTACTGTAATCAGGTCAATGTCTTTAATCAGTTCAGCTCTTTAAAAGGGGCACTGTCTTCTCTAGCACAAGCTCTAACCTTACAGCTGATTGGATGGGATAGATCAAGTCTACAAAGCAAGAACATGGTTATTAACTTTAAAAGTACCAGTGTGCTGAAGAGGAGGGGAAAAAACAGTTAAAAAGAAGTCAGACTTTATGGAGGGAAAGGTGTGCAAACCACAGAAATAAACCAGCTTTGAAAAGGGGTTCTTATTTTACTCTTGGCCTGAACTCATGCCTTCTTCCCACCTCTAACACCAGGCACATTTTAAGCCACCAGTCACAAATGAAACAAAGCTCCACCAGTTCCACCACTTGATCATTAACATATGTAAAACAGATCCGGAATACCTATATAATATATATAAAAACATATTATATATGTATCAAAATGCAAATGCCAGAAGGTGCAGATTAGCTCAGAGCCCTGCTGTATGCACTACAAGGTAACTAGCTGCTGTCAATCAAAAAAAAAAAAACCAACCCACAATAAGATTTGAGCTGAGAGGAAGTAATTCAAAACTTTCTTTCAAGCAATGGCAAAAATAAAGGGTCCTTCAAAGGAAAACAGCACTGTATCATGTATTACCAGCATTCTGTGGTTATGGCACAGCTATAGATTCTCAAACCCTTTTAAAGAGAGGATGAGTCATTTATTTGCTGTAAATAGCTGTGGGAGAGAAGACATACCACATTACCAGCTGATCCTATTTCCCCAGCCCTCCCCTCGCTTCCGCCAGCAAACCAGGAGCAGGAGGTAAGGGAAGCCACTGGGCCAGGAGCACCCAGCCAGGGGGATGGAGGGAACCCCGCCGGGACCATAATCCCGAGGGAGGCTGCAGCCAGCACCAGAGGAAGGGAAGGTGGGGACAAGGTCCGCACGTCAATGCCAGGAATGGCAATGGACCAGCTTTTAAGTTTCCTGAAGGACTCGCAGGGAAGGTGCTTCAGTAAACAAATCGGGTTCCTATTAAAGTGCCTGCAGAGTGAAAAGTACAAAGCGTGACAAAAATAGATGTACCTTACTCGCTCCATAGGGAAAACACACTGCCAGGACACGAGTCCTCTCCTCTCTCTGCCCCTGACTCCAACGACAGACCGTACCTGTGACCAGGGAGGGCACAGACGGATTTCCTTCAAAAGCCTGAATTCCCTTTTTTTTCTTTTTTTTTTTCTCCCCTCAGAAAGGAAAAGCAAAATATCAGAGTCAAGTGTCACTTAGTCATTAGGTTTTCAAAGCACAACAAAGAATTTAACACCTTCAGAGATGGCACTGAAGTGAAAACAGCAGCGGAGGTTGGTTTTTTCCCCCCTGCTGGTCTTTCGGGAGAGGAAATAAAAGTGAATAGGTATTGTTCCAATGTAAAGTGATTCCATTTAAATAAAGTACAGTACTAAAATTGTAAATGCAGTGTGACAACCAGATCAAAGATGTTTAATATTTGCATAAAAATATATATATAATATATATA
>VWYP01027305.1:30699-61368 GCA_013400435.1 Pycnonotus jocosus | reverse complement strand
TGGCAGTACTTCAGAGTATCAGTCCTACACTTGAAATGACACAAAGATTCTTTTTGCTATGCTTCCCTCTATTTTTCTTCCACATTTGCTTTCTCTTCACAATGCAAGTTGCAATGTAACTATATCAGAAAATTCTATCAATAGCATGTTAGCTTTCCTGGCAGAATAACAGGTGTCATTTGCATACTTTGAAACACTTTCAAGATGCAAAGAAGTTTAAAGGTTTGGCTTTTATGTGATGTTTCTTGGATTAAATAAATGACTGATGTTGAAAAGATCTCTTTGCACTTTAAAACTACTGGGAGAAAAATGTTATATTCACAGGGCTGATGGCAAAATATAATCATGAAATATGCATTTTTAAATGTTCTAAAATCAAACACTAATTCCCAAGATTTGCATATATACATTTAACTCTCTGAATTCAGTCAGAATTTTTCTGTAAGTAGGCCCCCTAATTTATCATATGTGCATTGAGAAGAAGACACAAATTTTTTGTTACTCATATTAACTTTTAAACTTTGATTTTTAATTACGAATTGACTTTATTCTCCTTAAAACTTATCAAACAGAATAAGTGCCAAGGAATTTTACTGCTTTTCTTGAAAGTCTTAGAATAACAGGCTTTATTTCCATTTCAATTTTCACTAAATTGATCTCATACTGTACATAAAACTGTGGCATTAATTGTGTAAGANNNTGGCATTAATTGTGTAAGAGTATTCCTAGCCTTGGCTGCTTCTTTATCATTATAAGAGCATACCTGACAGATCCAATATGCAGCTGAGGCCCATAGGTTTTGTTTTGTCACATTGACGCTAGACAACTTTTTCAAAATTAAATTCTTCCATAAAATAAAAGGTAAAAAAATCTACTGTTGTATGATAGAGCTGAATGTGGCTTTTTTTGAGGCATTCAGGAGTTATAAGACCAGACTGCACTTGTAAGAAAAGGACACTGTCTTTACCACTTCAAACTCCATCTCAGCATTTTATGCACTTTAACTCTTTTTCAGAAGTACTGATCATCCATATACAGCTAAAGAAGTAAGGTGCACATTTTGTGAATTTGAGAACTGTCTTAATATTGAGTTTTCTTTCTAATACAACAGTAAAATACTCAGGAACAGCTACAAAATATGATAACTATTCTTTGAGGATTGTTGTGAGTGAGCATGTCAGAGACCAGTGTTTTTCATCTTATTTGGCTGTGAGGTCCCTTAGGATATTTCAAATAACTGCATTTATTGCCTATTTTGAGGGCTTAGTTTTCAAAGCATCATCCTAGCAAATTTTTTTAGTTCCTGTTTGAGCCTCGTAACACATTGTTAAGAAATGTGCTTAATGCACATAGGAAACAAAAGGAGAAAAAGAAAATGTGTTCTCTATAACTTAAACTTTTCAAAACACAGCTAGGCAAAGCTGTAGTGAAAGAAAATAGAAATGCACCTTCAGTATCCATTAAAATGAGACATCTGAATTTATGTGAGTTTCCTGTCTGATTAAAATAACACATACAAAATTAAATACATAAATATTAATTTTATGCACCACATAAGATGAAGAAAATGAAAGAACAATGTTTACATTTATGGTTGATTCATTAGTGTTTTATTATGTGAAACACTAGGAGGCATCAGTTGGGTAAAAAAGGAGTTCTTTTGAAATATTGCATGAAATTATCATAGAAGTTATCAGCTTTTAACTTTCATACTTCTAAATGTTAAAGGCTGTACGTTATAGCTAAATTATGTAAATAGGAAAAACTCTATTCTCACTGACAAATGACATATTTAATTATATAGGGACAGCACTTAATTTCTTGGCTATTTTCACATACACTACATACATGAAACAAATAATAGTTTTACAACATATTACATTTTGAGTAATAACAGAATAAAGTAAGATTGCTTAGTTGTTGTTCAATATTATGATTTTTGATAAATCTGCGAAGCCCTGACACATTTCAGACATCCTCCTCTGCTTGTAAGCTCTTAATATGGTTAAGCGCAGTGAATTTTGTATAGTCCTAGGCACTTTTTAGAGCCTAGGTACTTTTAATGTGATTACAGGATAATATCTTAACAAATATCTTCAAAAAAAGTCCAAGAACAATAATCTACCACATTCTAATTGTATTTCCCCAAAGTGGCGTATTAAAAAGTTTTTACAAAATTTGTGTAACAATGCTACAAGTGGCTGCACTTTCACTATAAAGTCATACAAGTTCCAGTAACATCAATATTGAGTTTTCCTTGCTTCAAATTGCATTTAACAATGACTAAGCAACAGAGTTATAGTTGTCTCATACAACAATCACTTAAAATTGAAGTGTGTCTTGCTATGCTGCAGCAATCAGCTTTTATCGCTGCCCAATCAAAATGACACGTGAATTGCCTAATCCTTCTTTTGTAAGGCACGTAAGACTTTGTTGTCACTGTCGGTTTTGTGAATCGCCCCTATAAGCTGGTCTGATTTTCTAAAGATGACAGATCTCAATGAATAGACAACCTCTACTGCACTGCAGTAAATGAGACAGTGACAGTAAAGTGGAGGGCTGAAGACACTGGCTTTTAATCACCTGTCCACACGTATCATTGATCACAAGTTCTATGAAAATGACCTTAAAGCTGGTCAGAGGACTCAAGTAATTACTTCTAAAAATAGTTTAAAAATTCAGTTTTTCAATTTTTCACTTGGACCATCAGAGTTTGCTGACCAAAGTTCTTTTGAATCTATTTTGCTTCTGAACCAGGATCCAAAATTTTATTTTCATCCTTTTCAAATATCAGAATTATAACTCTGCTGTTAACCTTGAAGTTTTCTAGATTTCAGAATTAAATATATATTTTAAAAAATATTTTATACCTATGTCATTACAGAGCCTAAATGAGAATATAGCAAAATCTCTCTGCTGATATCAAATAGCAAAATTAAAAAACTTNAAAGCTTCAAGAAACTTCATTTCTCTTTCTCTGTAATATTATAGGTGTTTTATTTAAAAAGGACCATTTAAGAAAGGTATCTCTGGTTTTGAATATACATGGTGCAGGCAGATGAAATGTTAAAAAAAATCCCAAAAACCAAAACCAAAACCAAAAACACCCCCTGGATCCAATATTGGAATAAAAATCACAGAAAGTAGTTGAATGAATTTTCTTATTATGGTCCAAAACTAGAAGCTCAGGAACATAACTGTAAAAGACTTATTTAATTTCTCACTCTATGCATAATCTAGTACAATTTTAATAAAGCTCTTAAACTTAAATTTCTTTTTTTCTTGGTCAAATAATCTTAAGAGGATGCAGACAGTATCTGATCCCTGAATACTTTTATAGGACATTGAAAGTGACATTCTTTACACCTCTGTCCTATGAAAGCTTTGGGACAGGCAAGAGGTTTAGTCTCTTCGGGTCCTGATCCTGTAAACTGTTATCACTGTGACTTGCTCATTTTCACATAAGTAGTCTAAGCATTCCCAGTTTGATTTGTTGTGTGAGAACTCCTTGCATGAAAGAATCTTTCCATGTTCAGGTCCCAGAACTATCTTCTCATACTATGTAGAGCATATTAGTACAAATATATATGAACAACAAGTTTTTCAAATAAAAGTATATGTACAACCAGGAACATAGACACCTGGAATTAAGAGCCATTGTCTTAGGTTATTCTTCAAGAAATCTTTCTATTACTTCCAAAAGGACTTAAGTGTAGCAGATATAGCAGTATAGGCTCATAACAACTTATGTACTCACTAATACAGAAAGAATAATGTAATGGATATTTTAAGAAAACTAATAAAGTAAGAAAGTTTTGCAAGTTTTGGACTTAAAGTAAGATACTTGAAATCCTGTAATAAATAGAGTTCACAAAATAACAAATCCCCAGAGAAACCGTATGTCATCATTTGAACTGAAAATTGGTATGTATGTAATACAGAGATACTGGAGTACTGGTTCACAGGTGGTAATATTTGCATGCCCTGCCAAGCCTCTAGGGATTAGTTATTATACTCCATATAAACATCTTTACGCTTCAAACACAATAGCCAGGAAAGTGCCAATGAAAGAAGTCTAGTCTTCTAAATAAGAAGTTGCTTCTAAAATAATTTGTTTATCATTTATTTTATAGTTATTTTAAAGTAAAGATATGAAACTAGGACATTTGCCATTAAGGTGATTCTCAGATATGTGCAAGGAAAATTTTGTGTCAAAGCGATTCTTTTCTTTACTTTTACCAGTAAAGTACTGGTAAAGTGCCTGTCTCTGCTTAATTCTCTTAAACCTTTAGTCTTAAATTGTGTATTACAGTATTTATTTTAGTATGTAGTTATTTGATAATAATAATCATTACACACAACGAAGAAAAGAGAACTTTTCTATAAAAGACAATGCCTAGATACCCACAATGATTAATTAAGTTTTGTTTTGCACTATGGTGCATTTATTATTATTATGATGGATTATTAGCTTATTTTTATACTTGTTTTGTTTTTCAGGCTGACAGAAGGTCACACTAAGTTTCATGGGAAATAATAAGTGTTATAATTACATAATGCAACAATAATCTTGTAAGTCTCTCATTTACATTAAATGTTATTTTAGGCTGTAAGTGATTGTATTGCAATTATGCCAGCTAGTTCTCTAATTCCGATTAGCTCTACCCCTTTGTGTTAAAAAATTTAAAGATTACTCAAAGTACTGTGCAAAGACCAAAGCATACTGTTCCAAAAGTGATTTGCAGACCATTACTTAAGTTCCCACAAAAATGCAAGGGGTCTTTCCATCTCAAATGTAAGTAATTCAGATGAAAGGTGTACAAAGTTGAACACTTGCTAGCATGCACTGCCTAAACTTAAGACTGAAGAGCCTGCGATACAACGAAGTTTAAGAGCATTTAACTGAAACTGGATTGTTTCCTCAGTCTGATAAATCAGAGTGTAAGCACTACAAGGTCATAGCTTTTAAATCAACTTAGAATCATCTAAATCAAATAAGCTTCCAATACTTCATAACATCAAGCACATAAATTATGTAAACTAACTTCATCAAAGTTTAAACACTTATGACACCGATAGAGACAAGTCTGCAATAATTTACTAGACAGAGATTTAACTGTTACTTTTTAAACAAGTTACTTTTAAGCAACTGCACAATCACACACTAGAAGTCTGCAAGCAATCTCAATCCCAGCTTCCATAAAACGACTGATACATTCTTCAAATGCGAAAGGAAATGAACCTAGGGGTTTTGTACCATGTCCGCTATATTTTATTCCGACGCTGAATTTCACATGTACTTACATTGAAAACAGTAAGCTGTTTGGCTGATCAGACTAGTCCTTCAGATATTTTCCTTTCATAGGAAAAAGAAAAAATCCCTTTACTTCTTCCAGTCTTAAATATTCACCACCTGGTTCAACATGCAGCCGCCTTGAATCACACACACAACCTTCAAAGTCAATCCAATAAGCAGCCAGAAGATGCCTGGTGTGTGTGTGTGTGTGTGTGTGTGTGGTGCGCGTGTGTGCAGCGAGGAGGAGGAGAAAGTGGCTGAGCTGCTGGTCGGATTAAAAGTAACCGGACTCGTCCTGAGATCGTCCAGGAAGGAAGTGACAGCAGGCGAATGGGAAAAGGCGAATAGCTCACAGCCTTTGTAAGATCGCGAAGGGGAAGGGGGAGGCGAGAAAGGGATTCAAACTACAAGCCTGATGAGGTGTCCTTTTCTGCCTCTCTCTCTTCCTCCCTTTTCTTCTCTTTCTCCGTGTCTCTATTTCTCTACCTCTCTCACAATCCCAAACGAATGATTCTCTCCTCGCGAGCTGGAGAAATAATCTGTTTCATTCTTGCAAAAAGGGGGCGGGATCAGATCCCGAAAGCGTTTTAATAAAACAAACAGAGCAGCAGCAGCAGCAGCGGCAGCAGCTACTTGCCCCTCTAGTCTAAACTAGATTGATAAATTGCTCCACTACACTACTTTAATTATGTATATGGTATGCAGAATAAATCACCGAGCATCAGCACCTCAATCAAGCACTTTTTAAATGATAATTGCATCTTGGGTGAATCAATCTTTCCATTCCTGACATTTTGCTAATTTTAGTTTTACGGTGGGGGTAATGGCATATGCCACACGCAAACCTAATGACATCCTTTATTACACAAAGTGAAGGCAAGGCGGCGAGCCGGTGCGCGTTTTCCCCCTCCTGGCGAGGTACCACAGCGTGCGGAGGCAAGGCAGCAGGGCTGCGGACCTGGGAGGCGCGCTCCGCCAGTGGCAGCGCATCTGCGGCCGGGCACGGCCCGGCTGCGGGGCAGTGACCGAGCCCGCCCGCACCCGGGGACGTGCGGAGCCCAGGGCTCAGAATGTCCCTGCGTGTTGCATCCGCGGCACCCCCGCAGCAGCACCTCCGGCGTGTCTTCGCCTCCAGCGGGGAGGGGCGGGCGCCGAGAGGGGGCAGCCGGCCCACGGCCGCCGGCGCAGCCCAGAGGGCGCCGACCCCTGCGCAGGCTCCGGAGCGCAGTAGGGCTGCGGCCCTCCGGCACTTGCCCCCGCCCCCGAGACCTCCTGCCCAGCCCCTCGCACCTTGGCTGGGTTCCCCTACCCGAGTCCTGCGGCTGCCGAGCAGCCAAACTTTCCCAACTCCTCGGGCTCCGCGTCTCGGACACGGGGAGCGGCTCCAGCGCAGCGGCGCTCGCCCCGCGGTGAGCAGCGGCCGGACGCGGGCCCGCTCGCCTTCCCGGGCACGTCCCGGCCACGGGCGGCTGCCAGAGAGAGTCTCATGTCAGAATTACCCGCAGAAATGCAGCAGTGAGAGCACGCTGTCTGTGGACAGGGCTTTATTTTTTTTAAACAGGTTCAGTTGCTTCTAAAACTGGACTGAAAGGACTGCACTGTGAGTTTGAATCCAGATTAAGCACATGCAGTGATTTGTGAGTAAAACTGGATCTTGCGCACACTTTTAAGATTTTTTATGCGGATAGCCAACTTTTATGATCCTTTGGGAGGAGCAGGGGAGTTTGTGAAGGCACGGAGTATTATTTTTATGATAGATTAAGGTCCTAGAAATAGGAACAGCGCACGTGATAAAACCAAACGACTGAATTCAAACACAGTGATAAATATATATTTGGGTTATTTTAATACAAGTCCTTGGTCTCACAGTCTTTTCCCCTAGAAACATCTCGTTGGGCCACTGACCTACTTCCAAAGTATTTGACAGTGAATAAATACCTTTTCAGTTCAACTGTACTCTTTAAAACATGAACGCTCAAAGCACAGTCAGAACAAAACAAAGCTCAGGCAGTTCTAACAAGCATTCTGCAATTGCTCACAATGCAAATCCCTAGAGAATACTGCGGGTCTCATCCATGTCCTGGTCTGTCTGGGTGAGAGTGCGCGACTCTCCACGCAGTGACATGTTACAAATGTACCCACACCAATACTGACAGTGATATGATGTGCCCAGAGCCACCAGGCAATCAGATACAAGCCAAGCACATTGTACGCGGTGGGGAGAGGTGCATATGCACGGCAGTGGCAGCAGAGCCTGAAAAACATTGGGAAAGAAATACTTTCTCAGTCTCAGGTCTGCCGTGAGAAGCACAGCAGGAAAGAAATACAGAACAGTTACACGGGTTGTACCCTAGCTATGCTGCTTCTGCTGACAATTTTGGTCTCCCAGCATGGCACCCAACTATCCAGTAATATTCGTGTATTCTAAGTGGCAAAAATAAAAAATTATGTTAAGACTTGGCACTTCTGTGCTCTAATTGAAAATGACTGGCATCTGCTTTATTTTGTGCAGGATGTGTAAGTTTCCTGGTGTCTGGTTAGTTGGTAACACAGCCCTTCAACTGGCAAGACACAAAGTGAGCACTGTCATATTTTGAAAGTAATTATTACTGTAAGCAAATATTTTAGAAAATAAAAGTATACAGCAATTTAGAACTTCAACTACACCTCCATGTGGGCACTTGTGGTCTAATCTTTTTATAGTTGTGACCTTCACATACTGGAGCAACTTAAAACCATGCCAAGTTTTTGTCATGAGCACAATTCATCAAATCCATGTAAAGGACATCTTGATTTTTGAAACAGGATTCAGATGCTAGATGGACAAATAGATATAAGGGGAGGGATCAGGATTTGTCACTCGTTTCAGAGTAAGGCAAGGCAGAAATTTATGCAGCATAGTGTTTAGGTGTTTTTGTTTCCCTCCCTCTCTTTGGATTTCATTTAAAAATCTGAAATAATTTCAAACAGTAAAAAGCCTTTCTTCTGATGTCTGTACGCATACTGACTTTCCACAAACACACCCTTTTCATATTTCTGGCACAAGACTCAAATCTATGTTTTTCTGCAGTCCACAGTCCATGTGTAGATCTGCTGACAATTTTTTCTTTTCCCAATCTGCCACCTGAGGCATGCAGTGTCTTAAACCATGACATCAGTCAAAATGTAATAATTATAAAATCAGATCTCCAAAGGTTTATTAAAGAGTGTATCCAAATATC
This sequence comes from Pycnonotus jocosus, assembly GCA_013400435.1. Lineage (NCBI taxonomy): Eukaryota > Metazoa > Chordata > Aves > Passeriformes > Pycnonotidae > Pycnonotus > Pycnonotus jocosus. Next base: position 52,851 of record VWYP01027305.1, on the reverse strand, counting down.
TCTTTCCATTACAAGTGTGATCACCTCAAAGTGACATTTCCTTTGAAGATGACAATCAAAGTTCATTTTTGTTCTTTTGTGGATGCAGAACGTGTTTTTCCCTTAGGAGAAATGAGATTGCCAGTTTACGTCCTTTAATGGTGTTTAAGCTGAAAAGCAGTGAGGTTACTATGAAATGATCCACCTCCTTTGCATCTTAACCCTGGGCTAGCTTGGTTTCTATTTTCTGTTTAAAGTTCTGCTCAAACCCATTCCACTCTACACCTCGCTTTCTTCCACCACCTCCCTATTTGTAAGAGCAACACAGTATAACTCTTCTTCCTATGTCTGGCTGCTTTTAAACTTGGCCCACGCTGGGTGCAGCTCTTGAAGAGAGCTTTATGAAATTATTTTAAAGTGAGCTGGGGCGGTTGCCACAGCAACCCACCCTGAGAGAAATCGAGGCTATAGATTAATCTACCCCACAAGATTATTCAACAGTACTGTGTTTGTTCTTCATTCATTCAGAATATTCCCTCAAACCATATGCTTTTATAATGAACAAAAAGATATAAACTCAGATAATTCCAAAGATAACAGGGTATGTATTCCAGGAGCACAAATTAATTGCTTTGTAAATGAGATGACATGTACATGATTCTTTGCAAAATAGTTTAATTGCAAAAATATATACCTGCAAGGTACCCACAGCTGACATATTAACTTTAAATAAAATGGCATGCCATTACTAAAATGGTGTTATCACCACACGCATCATGCAATGATTACAGAAAGCCTTTGTCACAGGTGTGCCCGTAAGTATATAACATGGTAGTTTTGCTCTCCAGGTTCTGTTCTGAACAAAAATCTAAAAATAATAAATAGTACTTGGTGATATTAAAAGTAAAAAATATTAAATACTCACCACATACACCCTCTTTATTGTCAAAATCATCCGCCTCCAATGCTTTACTTAATCTTTCCCATGGTAGTTACTTCACAGTTTACAATTCTTGTTCGGCACCTTGGATGTTTAAAAGCAAAAAAGTAGCATATTATTAAAATGCAAACCTTCAATATGTTTTAGGAGATTAATGAAGCAATTTCTATAAAAAGAATATGAATCTTTACTGATGTGCACTTAGGCCTATCATACTTGTAAGTAGCTTGATGTTTCCAGAAGCTGTTATAAACTCCCTCTAAATCCTACCTTAGGGATGCTACGCTATCAGTAAAATTACAATACTATTGATCGCAGGCTGTACTTATCCTCCAGTCGGTATTTATGCTTTGACATGCATTTTGGAAAACACAGCCATCTCGTTGTTTAATAAATGCCTGTTTAAAAGGCCAGGGTGAATTATAAAGTGGTGAAGCTCGGCATATTAATTTTTTTCCTTCTGTCAAGGGCAGGTATGTGTGGTGCCAACACGAGACACGCATCTCCTTGGGTCTGCTTTGAAGAAGGCAACACCAGGTAGCACCAGTGGAACTTTTTTTTACCCCAAATATTCGTTTTTCTCTGCACCTGTAGTTGTGGAGAGAGATCCCAACTAGAACGACTTGGTCTTGAGGGGCTGCCTTCTGGCCTCTGCCCCCGACCATTCGCACTTGAACACCTCATTACCCCGGGCTTCTTATCATTTATTTATTGACTCATTATTTCCAGGTGCTGGAGTGTCCCTGGGCGTGTGGGTCGCCAGTCACGGCAGCAGCATGTCCGACACCGGCCCCATCTCTTCCGGCTCCGCGGCTCTGGCGGCGCCGGGCGGGGCAGCGAGGGCCGGGGGGTCCCGGGTCGTTGCCGGAGCTGCGGCCGCCGCCCTTCCCTCGTCCCCGCTCCGACGGGAAGGCGGTGGGGCGGTGCGGGGACCGTGTAAGGCCGGCCGGGCGCCGGCTGACGCCAGAGCGGGTGGTCCCGGCGAGGGCGGGCGGCGGGAGCGAGCGGTGGCTGTTCTACGGCAGCTAGGGCTCTGTGGGACTGGCCGGGAATAGGAAAGCCTTGGGGAGTCCCGACAAAGGCCGGCTCTGGGGAGCATAGAAGCAGAATCTTGCCCCGCGTCCCCCCGCAGAACGGCCCTCATCGGCCCCCTCCGGAGGCTGTTCAGAGCCTTTGCCCACGGCTCCGACCTTTGGAATCTGTGGGTGCCGCCACCATGGGAGGCCGAGGCAGGGCCCTGCAGCGCCGGCAGAAGCCGGGCTGCCAACGCTGCCGGCCCAGGGCCGGGCTGGAGCGGGGACTGGTGGCGGGAGGGCAGCTGCGGGCTGCTCGGAGCCAGGGCCCCGGGGCTTCAGAGAGGGCTGGAGTGGCCCGACACGTAGGGCCAGGCTCGGGAGACTCCAGCAGCACATGGCAGTCCTGCGAAGGGGACAGATCGGTGTCCAGCAGGCCGGTGTTGAAGCCGTGGCGTGAGTGAGGTTAGATGAAGGACTTGAAGTTCACCTAATAAATCTGTTAGTTTCCGGCCTTTTGGAAGGATGTTTTTCCAGCTCCCCACTCCTCCTCTCCCCGTACACCTTCCTCACCATTCCCCCCCCCCCCTTTTTTTTTTTTTTTTTTTTTTTTTTTTTTTTTTTTTTTTTTTTTTTNCCTTCCCCCCCCTTTCCCCCCCCCCTTTTTTTTTTTCTGTTTTAAAATAGATTTTTATGCTCCTCCGCTGATATTTTCAAGGGCCTTTGCAGGGAAGAGGTTGATTTTAGAGGGGAAAAGGCTGCCAAATGCGTTAAGTCAACAATGAAAAGGGGGTTTGTTTGTTTTGCTAAATTGATCCTGTTCTAGCAATCTGAAATGTTTCATTGTTACTAAAGGCAGTCAGTTTCTGACACGAGTTTGCAAGTTGCTATTGTCTTTTAAATATCTCGTAAACAGCTGCCCAAAGATTTTTTTTTCAAGCTGTTTTTTAATTGTAATTTTTTTTAAAACTGTTTTCAGACTAGAGATAGGGAATAACTTCTTCATGGACAAATAGGTTTTCTTCCAAAGATTAGACATTACTGAATTTGTCCTAAAGAGTGTAAAAATGGTATTTATCACTTTGTGAATGACAGCACAGGCTGATACGAGAATTAAATCTGCATATAGTGATAACCACTCTTGCCATACATGCATTTTAGAAATAAGTAATTCTTAAGGTATGTATAATTTATTTATTTATTTATTTATTTATTTCCAAATGAGACTGAAATGCCATCTGAAGGAAGTTACTAGCTATAGAAATCCCAAATCTCCTGCTTGGCGTGGAGCAGGGATGCTGTGGAGCTTATATGGTGTGTTCAAAGTCCTGTGAAGTTTGTTGAAATCCAGTGTACTCTGACAGGCTGAGATGAGATACTAAAATGGAAGCTCAGCCCTATGTCACTGGCCACCCAGATCCAACTTCTGCCTCAAAATTAATCTTTGGGTATGCTCTAACTTCAGTTCCTGTACCAGCCACTATCTCTCTGTAAGTCATTCAAATGTACTTATCATGGTACCACAGTGTTCCACCAAATGTAAAAGTTTATATATACACATGCATTTTAGGGGTATAACTCTTGTAGCCCATGATCTTACTTAAATGTAAATAGAGGAAGAATTTAACCTACTAACCTCTCCCGTGCTGAGGTTTAAGGACTCCAAAAATGTGAGCCTAGACTTGCTTGAAAGAAATGCATCGAAAGTTTTGAAGTTTTTCTGTGCTAGTAAGAAATTGGCAAGCAAAACTTTAGTCTCAGACAAACTCAAATCTCAGTAACTAGTTTCAATTCTATGTCCCTTCCCCAGTCTCTTCTGACATAATTAGGTAAAATTTCAAGCTAAATGGGCTTTTTTTCCTTTGCAAAAAATGCAAAAATAGATCAAATATGAGCCTAGGGGGGAAATTTGGAATCAATTGCCCATCTTAATAGGGTTTAAGTACAGGAATGTATTTGAAGAATAATTTTGGAAATGCTGTCATTTTCATGAACTGATGTTCATCAGTCTGATAATTCTGCATCTTCATATGCAAAAGCATAAGAGGTTTGTTTGTTTTGTTTTGTTTTGTTTTTTTTCAAAAGCTAAGCATTTAGTGGAACTGTAATTTATTGTATGGGTTAATACATCTGTGATTAAAGTCTATCTAGATTATTAAACAGCCTTCACCCAAGAAATACAGTATCTTTACTATTCAACTCGCTTGCTAATATAGAAGAGCTATCTCTCACAGCTTCTAGAATTGACAAAGAGGAAGATAACTTTGTATTTAATTGTTAATTTATGCAGCTTTAGAAGTCTTAAACCTCTGGACCATTAGCTGTGTATTTCTAAAGAAGTTCCTGCTAGGGCAGTTCTTTCTACTTATCTCTAAAAGGAAAGGCTTCCATAAATTGTTTCAGAATTAGCATTTAATTAAGGAGCACCCTTTTTATTCCTTGTACTACATTTATTTGTCCATCTGATTGCTTGCTATTGAATAAGGAGAATCTCTCTGTGATTCACTTTCATTTTGGGAAAAGCCGGGAGGGAGCTAGAAAAGGATTTTTTTAGGCTGTGCCTTCCTTCTCTTTTCCAGAAATGGAATCGCCTGACTAAGGTACTGTGATATTTTCAGATATTTTGACAAAAAATGCACAACCCAAAACAAAAAGTATGGTTGCACCCCCTTGCTAATTGTGTGACACTCAAGCTTTTGTCTGTGTTGCACTGAGTGATGATGTGATACAGAAGCAGACAGCCATAAATGGCCAGAAAAGGCTTAATTAAGTATTCTGCAGCTGCTACAAATTAGATCAGCATCTGCATCTGTGTAGACAATGAAATTCATGGTAATTTTGAGGGCCAAGCAATGTGGAGGTTTGTTTTGGATGGACCCCTAGCCACAATTCAAACAAAATTCAGAATCAAACACGTTCTAAGGGGGAAAAAAATGTTAATCAACTTCATCTCCTGTTGCTGAAAGCCACTATGGTTTCCCATTCTGGCTTTAGATGTGTATTCCAATGTCACAGATGAAAGGCATCTCTTAGAGTATTCAAAATTTTGGGGTTTTTTCCCTAAAATATAATTTTCAGGAGTTTTCTAGATTAGACTTTAAGCTATATTTTAGATAAGCAACCAGTTTTTTGCTGTTTCTCTGACAATTTGCCTCTATTTCAGATACCATACCACTTTCTGGAACCAAAACTGGAGTAAATGATGCACAAATTTTAATGGTCAATGATCCGACCAGTTCTAACAGAGATATTTCCACCATGAATTGAATATAGAACACAATAGTGATAGATTAGTAAATGGAATGAGGGTATGAAGGTATTAGTCTCAAAGTTTTCTATAGAGATGTGCTTGCATGCAGATACCAAGAACTAATAGATTATTCTGTGGACGTTTTGACAAAGTGCAGTGGTTTTAGGTGTTTTCAAAATCTTCAGTACTAAATTCAGCTCCAAACACAAGTGTTGATCTATAAATGTGTTTTCTAAGTGCTGGTGTGACACTAATATCTCTGTTGTATAAACAATGATTAATACAAACATTTTATTAGATGATTTAGAGAGGTCTTTTGAGAGTTGTCAGCTCTTCTTGGTAAGTGAAGAACTCATAATTTCTGGGACCATAAATGAAACTGCACAATACTTGGGTCAGCTTTTAGACATGGTTGTGCTACTTATGTTAATCTGTTTAAACCTTCCATGAACTGTGAGGTTTTAACTCTTCCCATGAAAGCACTTTTAAAAAGTTGATATTATTGATGTTAAAAGGAAACTAAGACTCAGGTCGTGTTTGGATATGTACTTTAGTTTGGATTTATTTAATCTGAAATTACTGTTACTGCCATATGACCTAGTTTGATCTTTGTACAGCTCCTGTATGATGCACAGATTTAAGTTCCCATTTCTGGTCTGTTATGTTCTTGCAAGTCTCTACCAATCAGACCAGCAAAATCTGATTGCAACAATGACATTACAGATAGCTACCCTAACATGGTTAAAGAAGAAATCTGATTACTAAATTGAAGTTCCTTCAGTTGGAAATTATTATTCTTGTCAGGCAACTAAAAACCATACAGAGACAACTTCAGGGTTTTATTTTTTTTGTTAAAAAATTCAATTACACTTCATTCGAATATATATTGAAACTTCTTGAACTGACCAAATATATTGTTAGCCTTTTTAGTTTTAAACACTCAGTAACAAATAAATATACTATGGTGACTCTTGTATTTGTCTTGACAGTTTAAATCTACAGCAGTTGGGAGTTCTGTGCTGTAAAACCTCTTTATCTCTGGATGTGACTGAATTGTTCTCTTTGCTGTTGCTCAGCTGAAGGGGCAAGAGCTGGGTGATAGGTATGTGTTTGGAAGGGGTTTAGAAAAATTTCTAGCTTCTAAGTGAGACTGAAGGGTCTTTTTGTGGTCTACATATTCCTGTAGGGGAAGATAAGACAATAGGAATATGGGCAGTAATAACTCAAGAGGACTGTTGCTAGTGGGGATAGACAGGTTAGGAATTTTTGCATAGAATCGAGATTCAGTGAGGGGTTCCTGCATCCTTTTTGCAGATTAAACCTAGCAGTTTGGAAGATATTTAAGGAGTGGTTTCTCCCAGGAATAAAGGAACCAAGTGCTTCTTTAGCCTAATTAGAAGCCAGTTCCCTTGTATTTCTATGAAATCTCATTTCAGTGGATTGAGGTGGAGTATTAAATGGCTAATGAATTGATTTAGTGCAAGGACACATAATTAAATGGACCAGATGTATTTTTGCAAGAGAAGGAACAATTTCCTGATACATAAGTAGATTGTTTCGCAGTCCCTTCTATTTTTCTCAGTATTAATATACTCATTTCTAATTATTGCACACAATAATAATTTATTATTGCCAAGCATTCTTGCTACAATAATTTTAACTTCAGGAGATAGATTGATACTAGGGAAAGGTCTATTTGCATATAGTCATATAGGACTTTAAAAAGTAAAGGAAAGGAACGAATGCTGCAGGTATCTATAGCAAAAACTATAGGAAGCACCCATTTTGTATACTTCTGTATTGTTGTAATAATAAAAGAAAGCAGAGAGAAATGAAAATTATTGGGGGAGAGCTTTTTTTGTTAAAAAAAGAGCCAAATCAGAAGATAAAATGTAGTGACCCATAAACAGGAAAGGTTTATTTTGCAGGACTACTGCTTAGCGCATTGGTGTCATACGGTTCAGTTTTTAATTTTTTTGCTCTTATGTTTCAGGATACATGCATCAGCTATATTAACATTAGATTTAACATATATAATTATTATGTATTATGTTAATATATATTAATATATTAACATTAGCACTTCATTCATAAGTACAACTTTTAAGTACGTATGTAGAACTAGTAATTCTATATAGCTATATTTATGAACAAAGCTGTAACTGCTGTTTCATTCAGTTATTTTATCTTTATTATTTTTTCCTGTCCAGTTATTTTACATGCTTCCAGTAAACTTGTGTATGTTAGCTTAAATCTAGATGTTTATTCTTTGTAAACTGTACTTATTGAACTTGATTTAGAATCCAGTGCCTTTGGAGTTATGCATAGAAAGCACTGTGCTTTTGTGTTTATTGAAGATTTCTTAAGTGGTGCTTTCAGAGGTAGTATTGTAATGCTTCGTTGCTTTCAAAGGAACAAACCCATATCTGACTATGCAATAAATGGTCAGGACTTTTATTGGAGAAGACAACTCCCATTAACAAACAGTTCATGTACACTGTGACAAGGGGGGATACTTTGAGACCTGTCCTTGTTACCTAGTTTATGGTGAATGTAGGCGTAACAGCATTTTTGAAATGGGATAGGATGGTGGAGCTCCAGGCAGTCCTTGAGAGTGGTGTGTGAGTACGTGTTCACCTGGGAATGAGCCACAGTGGGGTGCAGGGGTGGGGAGCAGCTGCAGAGCCATCCATCTGCAGCCACCAGGACAGCTCACGGGCATGGAGCCCTCAGGCAAGGCTCCAAGTGGCTCTCTACGTTGCCAGCAGACTGGCAAAGAGGAGAATTCTCCACTACTCCTAATGGTAGTGTGATCCTTTGATTTCCATGGTGACTGTCTCAGACCAATAACAAATTAATTTCTGAACAAAGGCATTAATTAATGAAAGTATGAGAAGAGTTATATGCCTTTTTTAGGATAAGATTTTGCCTACTGTACCAAGGGGAAAGTAATTATAAATTTAAAGTATATGTATACATTAATAAATATATTTGTACATACACACACTTTATATGCACAAGTATATGAATGTATATGTGTATGTATATCTCTCTCTATATATCTATATATATCTCCATGTACACTTTGTAATAGAAACATATAAATATAAATGGAAATTTTTTATGTTTAAAGTACTCTTGTATGAAGCCATAATTAGTTATTCATTCTATTCCCGCATTGATTTTTAGCATGCATTTCATCTTCTCCTCTAACTTTTATATGCAACTTCATTGCCTTCAGTAGAAAGTGTCCAGTTTTTACCAGTTCAAGCAAGAGTAGAAACCTATGAGAAACCACGTAACAGTATATGAAAAAAATTGAATTAACTTTTGAAGAACATAATCTGGATTGTGAATCACCTAAATTGAAACTTTTGCTGAAACTTTGTGGTTAAATCCCATTTTTTATTTACATGCACTATGGAAAAACTGTTATAGAGATCCTCCTTTCACTAAAACTTAGATTCACTGGGAAAGACAAACCTGTGATTGGAAGCTGATCTATGCTGTAGCTTGAAAAAAAAAAAAAAGAAGTCGTAGAACAAATTGCTGTAGTTTACAAAACTGACCATAGAGCTTGCAAAAATAAAAGAATGTACCAGGCATTTCAGGTGTGATTCTCTTTCTAAGTGAAATAGTTATAAAGCTTCAGTGCATTAAATTAGGTTTTCCTATTTATTAATCTATCAGTATTTCATTAATAACAGAAATACTTCAGGATTTCACTTAATGTGTTGAAATCTGTTGACGCCAAAATGAAAAACCAAGCCCAGAAAGACCAATTAAGGGCACTTGTAAAAATTTAATGATCTAAATTATCTAGTGAGTAATCTTCACCTTTTGAAACATTAAACCATCTTTTTCTAGAAAAGGAGAACATCTTACACTTAACTTTCATTTCACAAAATACTTTTTCCCTCAGTGCAGTGAAATACAGACTAACTTACCTGGAATTTCATTAAATTATCCAGGAGTTCATCACATGTTCATCACATTGATTACTGTTTCTAAGCCTTTAAAATCAATACAGTAAAATGCTGATGAACTTAGAGTGTACAGAACTAAAGGCTCTAAACTACAAGCTGTGTTTTTTCTTGTTTAGTGTGGCATATACAATGTCTATCTAGCTCCAGGAATTGCCATTATTATTTAATGACTTCGTATTTAACAATGCTTGGTTTTAATAACTGTTTAGGGGATTTGGTTTCCATACATTACACGTTATCTACGAAAGAGCAGAGTTTAACAGGCATTACTCATTTCAAAGGCAGCTCTCATTTTGGGGGTTTTGTTTGTTCTACATTTCATGCTTGATCAGAAAAAGTGTCTTTCATATTTAGAAGTTTACTTTATGCTTTGACTAATAATGTTTTACCCTATTAGCCTTTTATTCTCACATACTATAGGATATCTCTGCAGCAAACAAAATTGTGACTATTTTCATATACTGCATTCCAGAACCAGAATCTCTTCTCCATTTTCCTGTCTCCAAAAATGAAGAAAATGAATGACAACTATGCCTGATCTACCTCTGCTGAGGTAGGACTTCCCTGTCAGCAGTATGGGTCCCACACCAAGCAGCCGAGCAGAAACAAAATCAAAGATCAGGGATGTTTAAAAGGGCATTATTATTCAGCCTAATCTTAGCTACTCATTGCTGATATATAATTTATTTGATATGGGGGGAAGACGTGCTACAGAAATAGTCTAACAGTATATTGACATATGATTCCTTTTTCTCTTCCATTAGTGTTTTCTATACTGTGTGGTGACTTGTGACTATGGAATCTGTTTACTGAAAAGGATTCATATGGTTAAGTTTTCTGTCTGTTTACTGACTTAAATAAATGTTTTCAATTTAACACAACGATTTGTAATGAACACTGTGAAACACAGTTAAAAGAATGAGTTCTTGAAATAGAAATAATAATAAAAATGCTTTTCTCCTCTCAAAAATATTTATTTTAACATGTGATCACATTTTCCTACATTTTCACATTAATTGAAATCTTATTGTTCTAGGGAAAAAAAAATCTTTTTTTTCCCCATCATCTAGTTTCCCAGTTCTTTTGCAAATTAAAGAATATGCGCACAGACATAATTTGTGGTTTTAAAACAAAGGAATGTGTAAATTCATTATATTTTTAAAAACCACCATGTCAAGCAGTGCTCTTATGAAGCTTGTAGTTTACAATTTAAGTTTCACTTCAGAATAAGGAAACGGGTTTGTGTGACAAACCTCTGATGGTCTTGTAAAATGCTCTAAACTGTGTTAATTTCACTCATTTATTACAAACAAAACTTATTTGATGTTCAGAAGGAATTTGTAATACTCAGAATGACGGCTGAAGCTCCAAATACTGAGCAATCTACAGACAACAAATCCTTTTGGTTTATTTGGAAATTACCAGGATAACTCATTTATTTTAAAGGAGGCAGATGGAGAGCACAGAGTAAACCCTCAGCCAGCACTGTCTGGCTTCTGCTGTTCCTTCATGTAATCCTCTTTGTTCTTTCCATTCAGAGTCATAGAAACAGTTTGAAAAAAAGTGAGTATAAGTATCCAGTCAGTTTAAAGAAACTTTTCGTGGCAACAGAGGCTAAAATCAAGTACTGTATCAAGTTAAATGTAAAGCACCATACAAACCGTATCTGCTTTCTCTTGGAGAAAACTTTGTGAGAGTAACCAAGAGCCTGGAGCTGAATCACCCAGTGCTGTGACAAGCAGAACTTTCCAAAGACATAGGCATAATTATTTAATATTTTTTTCTGTTAAAACTCACCAGTGCCCTTCTTCTGCTTCTCCAGGAAGTTGTACCCGTCAGCACCTGCTGAGGGCTTCGTTGATCAAAAAAATCAGGTAAAAAATTCCTGTAGAATAAAGCCAGACCAGCTGGCTTTGAAGAGAAGCCCCCCAGTTTGGGTTGTTTTTGCCTCACTCACCCTCTGCTCTGCAGACCCGAGCTTTTTCTCCTTTGGATGTTGACCTGTAGGCTGCATGATGTGCATGCACAAGTGTCTGGCAGGCCAAGATGCACCTGCTTCTGTCACTCCCAAGTAAATTTAGCTGTAAAAGGTATCACTGACAAGCAGACCTTTGTCAGTGCTGGCAAATGAACAGAGCATTGCCATCCCCCTTCAAAAGTGCTCTGCAAGTTCAAATGGAAAATAGCTACTCAATCATCTTACCCAGTATCCAGGATTTGCTTCTTCAAGAAGAAGGAAGGCCAAGAGGCTTATGTATGGCAAAAAAGTTTCCTCCTTTAATAGATGTTAAAATTACATTATTCCAAGAAGAATCTAAGCAAGATGAGGCTGTGTTCTCTTAATTGTGGCTGGAAGAAAACCTTTTAAAAGTCGGGACACAGCATAAAGAAATTTCAATTCAGGTTATTAAATTGTGCTAACTGTTACAGTTGCTTATCTTTTTCTTTGATAACTCATTGTGTTTTTTATCCAAATAAGTATTAGAAAGCTCAAACATATCACCTAGAAGGTATTAATCTCATTGCCAAAATAAAAAAGCAGGCAGAACTGAGAGCCTGAATTTCAAAATCACGTTTGTAGCACTTATGCTGTTGTAGTCTAGGAACCAGATACTTTTAAAATGGAACCTAAAGCAAATGGAGGCTCTTTTGAGGGAAGTGATCAAAACTTGGTATGCTTGTCCTTATTGGATATTTATAATTTTTTAATAATAAGGGTATTTATAATTTATATCTTCCCCTTGCTTTTCTTTTTTCTTTTTTTTTTTTTTTTTCCTGGAGATGACTTCTGGTAATTGAAAAAGAAAGGTATGATTTACTGGTGTGTCTGGTGTGTCTTCTCACAGAATTAAAACAAGTCACCAACATAGGTAGCAGCATACCTAGATACTCCATTTTCTACTTGAAAACTAGGCCATAAACTCAAGTGGCTTCAAAGAAAAAAAATTCAATAGTGTCTACTTTGCTCTAATATGCTATTTAGAAGGAGCAAAATGTTCCTTTCTAACAAATGAGACAAAAATTGTGGATCAGGAGCTCTTTGTAAGACAAACAAGGTTCCTATTTATTTACTTGTATAAACAACCACTCACCAAGCTGTATGTCTCTGCAGGGGCACCCTTTCAGATAGGAACATGGACCTTATTGGCATCATCTTGTATCCATGGAAACATTTTAAGTACTTCTCTCTCAATATGTACTTCGCTTATTCAGGATTCAAGAGCTGAGGACCAAATAAGTAAGTGTTTTTATTATTTTCCATGTGGAAGCTTGGTTCTTGAGGTTCATATCTGTCATAATAAAGATCTTGTACTTTCATCATGTTTGATAAAACCAAGTGTTTCATTTCAAGCTTCCTATCTGCTCTATTCTTAGATTAAAATTAACGTTCTAAAAGTCCTAATGAATGGAAATTCTGAAACTTCTTGTTGTCCTTTACTGTTTGAAAAACAGTGATTGTAGTTCACATCAGACTTAATCACTGTTCTCATTGCATTAAACTAGTCTGGTTTTCTGTATTTCTAAAAAAGGAATAGGAAAAATTAATAAGAAATCAGACTATTTTCTCTTGGTAACAGCCATACCCACTCATGTCACTGTGTAGTAGGTCACAGAAATTGAGAGCTTAACAATTGTCTTGAAACTGAACCAAAAGAATGAAAATAAAGGAGCTTATTCTGGGTTTTTACACAGAAATTACTGGAAAGCAAAATAATAATTTTTCTTTTAAGATGTGTCTACCACACTACTTAGTTAAAATATCAAAGTATAGAGCTAAGAGAAATAAGAGATTTTATGTCTCTATATTTCCATACAGAAAAAGAAACATTGCTTGAACTACATTTATTTTTAAAACAATCATTCCGAAGAAGACCCTTTGCAGATCAAATGTAATTATTTCAATATTACCTTGGCTGAAATTCAAAACTCTCTTGTAATTCCACCTATTAATTGGTACAACTGATGCACACTTTCAATGTACTTTGATTTAAAATATATGAAAATGAGTTATTAATATCCATTAGTTAATATCCTCTATGTGTTTTTTAAAAATTCTGCCTTAATTTTATTTATAAAAAAACATTTTCTTCAGCTGAGCCAGGCTGAAACAATAAAATATCTTGTTAATTACAACTGCTATCAGAAGAACATATTTCTGTCTGTAAAGATCCACTGTAAAGATCCACTTCTCACTGAAATCCTGCTGGTTTAGTGCCTTGATTTCCTAAGTATATATCCCTGCATATTATTTTTGTTTACCAGTCTTTCTCTTTTTATTTGCCACATTGTGTCCACAGTACAGTCCCTGATTAGTGCAGATGAGACAAATGATTTCTCCACTGATAAAACTGGAACAGTATTTGTGTAGAAATTCTGTAAAACTTTGCTATGTGATAAAAATGGTTACCTTTTTACATGGCAGATTCTCCATATCAGGTTTATACTTTTATTTATGGATATCTATTTACAAATTTGTAATAATTTTATTTAAGAAGTCTTATCATAGTGTAGGTAAGCTGAAGCTGCCTGCCCCCCTGTGAAAGCCTCAGCGAGTAATCTGCCTGTGGGCTGGCCTGTTTGCTCTGCAGATTGCCACATGAGACCTAGGATTGTGATTGCTCTCAGGAACTTTTACTCTGAGCCAACTAGGCATATCAGAGAGGTGAAACTTTCAGCCTCCAGAGAAGGAAGCAGCACACATGGCAATTTTTTCATTTCCCTTTCATCGTGTCCCTGACCTTGTTACAAGGTCAAGGTTGCTGGGGTACTAAATGGGGAAGTAGAAAGGGAACCTAATCTCAACTCAGCTGTCTATGTGTTCAGCCAGAGGTTGATGAGGAAGCTCTGACCTTGCTCATCATCCTGAAAAATAAAATTCTTCACACTTAAAGGATTGCTCAGGTGTGTTGCAAAATACAGTGAAAGCTGGGCTTGACTCTGCTCTTTTGAAATGATGGAACCAAGATTTGCACTGTTGACTCTATGTAACAGGCAAAAATCCAATTCTTCCTAGCCACAGACCTTGGGGAGAGAAAGGAATGAGGAAAATTGGTAGTGGTATCTCTTGGGCACATAAATCTTCATCTAAGTAATATGTTCTCAGTTTTTATGATTTTTTGCTTTTTAATCCAAGATGTCTTTTTTTTCTTTTTTTTTCTTTTTTTTTTTTTTTCTAGCATTTGTTAAAGAATCACTTCCAAAGTGCTAGAAAGTCAGCCTGAGCATATTGCAGATAAAATCTGTCTCCCTTCTCCATCACACAAAATAGAGATTCAACATTTGGCCTATATTCAGTTTTTCAGGTGCTAAAAAGCTATGACAAAACTGCACAGATCGTATGATAATGGGCATAATTATACAACTCTAGATCATCATATGTCTAACTTATTATTACTATTTTAGTTTTCCACAGATCACTTTTCTAGCACCATCAACTTAGATGTACTTCAGAAAAATAAAGGCTCATTGAAAGGTTTTTGAATTTACAGATAAAATACAAATCAGTAGGAAAAAAATCTAGGAAAAAATATAAGAATATGGCAAAGGAGTAGGTAATATTGCTGTGAAAAGAAGAGTGAGCTATGTGAAGACTCTTGTGGACCATCAGCAGAACAAAATGTAGAAACGTAATCCTCCAAGGAGTAAAATAACCTCCTCTTATTTTTGAGCCATCAGAGCAAAAACAGGCCTTAAATTCTGACCCTTGCATGCCTGAAGCCTACCCAAATGCAAAGGGCTGAGAAAGAAACCTGACTGACTGAAAAGCAGCTATGTTTGAGGAACTTGTACCCAACAAAATTGGTTCAAATTTGGGCTAGAAAAGGGGTGGGAGTCTGCTTCCACTGGTAGGAGCAGAGATTTTCCAGGAGGGAATGACACAGTTACAGTAGCAAGGAGTGGGAAATTCCCCATTCACAAATTTACTCAAATAGGTGCAATACAGCAGTAAATATACTTGGGCAAATGTGCATGTTGCCTCCCCTCTAACACCGTTTAAAGGACATCACTCTGAAATGACAAAGGATGTAAATACACATTTGGCAAATGAGAGAGAGAGCAAGATTATAATACAGAGTGGGAACTGAGATTTTTCCCTAATGAAAAAGTAAATTGAAAGATGTATAGCAAGTAGAGGTATGGTAGGAAAAGGGTGAGTTTAGCTGCAGCATTCTGAACAATTTTGAGAAAAGGATGTGGGGCAGGGTTAAGGTAGATAAGGTGAGATATCTGTCCATTTAAGTGGTTGTTAGCAATGGTGGTGAGCCACATTTTATAGAAATGAAGAACTTTATTTGGGAAAGTTGCACAATAAAATATTGGAAATAGGTAGGTCCATAAATTGTGAAAGAGAATGGAGTAAATGCAGAGACTTAGAGAAGGAGACAGAGGGAAGAGAGTGTTTAAGTAGGAATAATTCTGTTTGTGGCTGTTTGGAGGCAGAGGCAGATGCATGCTGTGCAGCAGAAAAAGTTAGATTTGGCATAAATGTAGCTGAAGGCAGAAAAAAGGACGATCCTAGAATCACAGAATACCAAATTGGAAGGGACCTCAAGGGTCATATGGCTCAACCTTTCTTGGAAAAATCATGTCTATGAGGGTGGGAGAAAATGAAAATTTTGGAACATGCTCTTCTACTTTTCCAGTTTTGTGCCCTAAAGTGAAAATAAGTTTTCAAAAAAGAAAATTAAAAGCACTGTAGAGGGAAGACTGAAGAGTGAATGAGAAAAGAATCTGATCTTGCAGTGAGTTACTGGTTCTGCTGAAATGCTGAGACAACTGTATACACACCTGTACAAGCACCTCCAATGCTCCTATTTGTAGATTTTGTTTAAAAAATGTAAAAAACCCCAAACTATGAGGAGAAGTTATTCATGTAGTCAGAAATACTTTCTGACACATGCAGGGATGCTGGGTAGTTTGTGTAATTCAATATGCAGAGCAAAGGGGCAGTAAGGGAGGAGATGACACTGCAGAGCCCAAGTTTGGCATCTCATACAGAGCAGCCTCTGCACAGCTCTTTGAAGGCTGTAGCACTGCCTCAGCCACATGAGGTTCACGCAAAAGATACACACTTGGTACATATCTATTAGGTGACAGCCTGATGCCATAAGAAGGCTCATTCCAGGAACTACGAATACCTAAGACACAACAAACCTGTCTTACTAGATTCTCTCACAGTTAAAATAATAAAAATGCAAAACAATTTTGAGATAAATGTGGATGTATCTAAACCCCTGGAGTAAAAGCAGTGTGAGCAGCTGCAGTCGGGAAGAACTCAGTTATGTATATGCTATTATTTTAAATGTGCTCCAGGATTCTGTCAACAGACAGAAGACATGAGAACTTCCCCAGGAAAGTTTACTGCAGAACAGTTAACAATGAATATAAGTTACTTTAAATTAATAAATTAATAGTGACCTTTTCTCCCAAAGTGTGGTTTGCTGCAGACTGATCTGCTATCTAGTATGTCTTCTACATAATAATTGCCAGTATTGTTGCCCAAGAATTGAAATGTAAATATGATCAGGAGTGATTCACAGGCAGTATCTGAAAGCAAACCGAAACCCTCAAAATGTTACAAGCTTTTAGAATGAAAACATTTTAGTGCAAATCAGCAATATGGTGTATTGACAAATTAATTATTTGAAAAGGAATATTTATAATAAACATTGGGAAGGATCAGTGAAATAAGGGTTTCACTAAACATTCCCAGTTTCATGTGAAAATGATTCAGCTCCTCTTCCCACAAGTAATTTTTCATATTTTGCAGTTGTCTCCCAAACTCATAAAAGCTCCAGTTTTATAAATGCATTCTGTTCAATAGATAAGAGATTTATTTTGCATTTGTCCTGGTGACTACAAAGATGCTTAGTAATAAATGAATATGTGGGCCTCCTTTGTTTTTAGTGCTTTCATTCTATACAAACAGTTCATTTGAAAGCTACCATTTGAGGTGGTTCTGGTACCACAGACATACACAAGTTGCATTGAGATTGTCATTGTTTGTGAGTTGTCAAATTTCAACCATTCAAGTTTAAAGTTACCATTTTGGGGTATGTACCTTGTGCTGGATTTTCTATGACAATTTAGCAGTAATTTGAAATGAACAGAAGGAGTGGTATTCTAGGTTATGTCTGTTAAGGGAACATGTAAAATTGTTTCACTGGGGATTGCTAACACCTACAGATTTTTGGAATAATGGAAGAAGTTCAGGGATAGTCTTGGTAATGTACCTGGTACCTACTCAAATAGTGTGTCTACCAAGAAGATATTTGCCAGGAGAATAGCAGGTTGTGTATGCTTGTGTGGCACCAAAGAGGGGAAGTGATTAAAGATGTTGTCATGCCTATAAGCGTAGACCCAACTTGCTTAGAGCTGCATGGCAGCTAATTCTGATATTTGTGATATTTTAAACACTCGACTTAACATTATCACAGAATCTAAGCATTACTAAGATGTGTATGTTTTGCATTGTGTGTGGATTGATAGATTGATGTGCTGGCTGCTGGCTGCTCCCTACCTGTTTGATCACAGTTTGTAGTACAAAAGGAAGAATATACAAGTTTTTCTTTCTCTCTTTACACCTTTTTTCCTTGGAAATTATTGCTCCTTGGAATTATTACAAGGTGATAATCTCATCTTGATTTTCTCTCTTTGTCCCACTTTTCCAGTTCTTAGTATGACAGCAAGCATTATCCAGTGCTCCATAGTGGTTGGCAGAAAAATGTCTAGTAGAATTCAGACATTGAGTTTTACAATAGCCACTTGTATATACAAAAATATAATACTAGTCCTCAGTTGTTTCTTGTCACTAATGTACCATATTCATTGAGACTGAAACAAAACTGATGCCTCTAAGAGCACTGATTTGAACAATTATCCAAAATCAGATTATAATAAATGACAGTCTTAGGAATTTTGATTAACCTCTAAATAAGTGTTAAATAAATGTTACTTTGGAAAACCCCTGATCAAATGCATTAATGATAAGTTGTGAAGTAGTAGTAATTGCTGATATGGTATTAGATAACACAAATAGTATAGTTAATTGATATCACTGTCTCAAACATATATACCACATCAGCTGCCATGAATCAGGAGTGGTTATGGTAGTATTATCTGCAGTTGAGATACATTAGATAAGATGCCTAAAGTGGAAACAGGTGTTTGCTATGGTCATTTTACTTGGTCATTCAGTGATGTTATTTTGAGTGAATATTGCTTGGCTATTAATGCTTCCAGCTTTCTGATGGGCTGCTCTGTTCTGATGAACTAGATTTTAAGGGAATATTGAATGGTTCAGATGAAGATTGTAAGTACTACAGAGATCCCTGGAATCAACACAGTAGTTTAGTAGTCCAGGGATCACTCTGAGGACACAGTCAGGACCAGAAGGAGGTGGACTAGGGACAGGGCTGAGATGAGGCTACACCATGGCTCATCAACCCATTCATGGCAAAGATGGCACTGGTAAAAATGCAGGAGTCTGTTTATCTGGGAAACACCTACCCAGAGCAAAGCCTAGTAGTCCATTTAGAGACTACTACACTTAAAACTTAGCTCAAATTAGTTAAAAGTCCTGGACTTAACTGAAAGTGAGCTCCTGGGTCTGGATGCATGAGTGGAGGGTATGTTTATCAGGGTAATACAGCCTGTCAAGACAGTCTGAGCCTTGATGGCTTCTTCCTTTCTCTTTCCTATATCAATGCTTGCAGACACAGGCTTCACCAAATGCATCTGCCTAACTTATCTTCATGGTGGTGCTAAGGAGTGATGTGTTTTGGAAGAGTTTGGTTTGAGATTACAAATGGAAGTGGCAAACCTGTCCTCATCTTGAAGGTGTGTTCACAGAAGTGCAGTGTAGATCACATGTGCAGACTCCGAGGAGTTTGGATGGGTTTTTTTGGTGGTGTTTTTTTGTTTGTTTGTTTGGTTTGGTTTGGTTGGTTGGTTTTTGTTTTTGTTTTGAAGGATGGAGGGAGGGATGGAGGAAGGACACATATTTGATGAAGAGTCCTCGGTTCTTCTTATTTCAAGCATGGCTGCAACCCTCAACAACAAATTGGGAGAAAATACAATGTGTGTTGATGATATAGGCACTGCACAATTCCATTGGACTACAAAGAGTTTTTTCAACAAAATTAAGATGTTAGCTTAACTGAGACATACAAAGATGACAGTCTGTATCAGCCACTTCAGTATATCTCAGCACATAAGTCAAAACAAAAGTGTTGATTCTAGGGGAAATTTCTTTTGGTTGTAATTTAAGAGAACCAACAGTTGAATGACAAAAAGGAAGAAAAACTGGTTGAGTTTGTTAATGTCATCAGTGTTGGAAAGGGGACATCCCAGGACAGAGGATCAAAGAATTGACTCTACATGGCAAACTTCTGTACCTGCCTTCTTGATCTACATATATGGTATCATGCCGTTGTCACAGAGATCTAAGTTTTTCATAACCGGGATACAATGCTGCTTGGCTGGCAGCCATCTCACCAACAAAGATATGAGTAAACTGTAGACTTTTTTTTTTTAAGTTAACATCTGTAAGATTTCATCTTCTACCAATCCCTATTTTAGTTTTAAAATTATAATCTGCATCCTGCAGCAATCTGAAGCAGTGGGTGGATTCTTTGGTAAATTTAATTGCCACAGAACCACATAAGCCCCTGACTATTACAAAATTATGTGTGATAAACAAACACTGATTTCAATGAAGAATTATCTTCATTTAGTACTTAAATGCACTGGGAAGTAACCTTTTGAATAGCATAAGTAATGGAACAACAATTGCTATTGGACTGTCTGGATTGCTTCATTGTATATCTAACTTGACAGCAGACTACCTGCAGTTTCACCAGTTAGATTATTTTTATGCTCAAAATGTTTATATTGAAGTAAATTTTTTTATCACATCGCTTCAATGGGGTAGTGCTTCCTTCTGCATTTGCTCTGGCTGGCTGTAGTTGAGGCTTTGTGCAGAGAGGGTGCTTCAGGAAGCTGGGAAACTGTTAACTCAGCAACTTTTTCCCTGTTGTGCTAGTGTGCTGCACCCACAATGAGGGAATCTTGTGAAGCTCATTTTCAGGACAATTTTCTGGCGTTTCAAATAGACCTGTGATGAGAAAGAGGTGTATTCTGTGATTTGTCTTGAACAAAAGAGCATGAGATATGAAACAGAATTCAAATGTCTCCTGAAAGCACACAAGGCTATTGCTGTGCTAGTGGTATTCTTTGTGTAGCACAAAAGTGCATCAATGAAGGTAAGAAGCTGGCAAGTAGTGTGAACATTTCACATTCATGGAAACACAGGGCAGTCAGTAACATTTCATATCAATCTTTGGTAGCCTACTTCACCCTAACGTTTCTAAGGGGTTCTGATCACAACATGTCTCTGAGAAGAGTACTTAATACATAGTAAATCAAAAGGAAAAGCAAAGTCTCCTGCTTCCTTTAGAATCTTTCATTGATGTGCTGGGATGGTATGGGAAGCAGAAGAGAAAGAAAGATGAAATGGTCATTTGTCGATACCTTATGGGAAGGCATCTGATTTTGTCTCTAGAGGACAGTATTCCATGTGCAAGGGAGAGCAGGCACAGCATTGCCTGCTGGTCAAAGGATGTCTTTGTCATGCTTTATTTTGCATTAGTGTACCCTCACCCCGAATCCTGTGTGCGGTTTTGGGTTCCTCAATATATAAAAGATATAAAGCCACTACAGAGCATCCAGGGGAAGCCTGCAAGGATGTTGAAGGGTCTGGAGGAGAAGCCATATGAGGAGTGGCTGAGGTCACTTGGTCTGTCCAGCCTGTAGAAGAGGAAACTGAGAAGAGACCTCACTGCAGTCTGCAAATTCCTTGTGAAGGAAAGAAGGGGAGCAGGTACAGATACCTTCACTGTTGTGACCAGTGACAGGATTTGAGTAAATGACATGAAGCTGAGTTGGGGAGGTTTGGGTTGGACATCAGGGAAAAGTTTTTCACCCAGAATTGGAACAAAGTCCCCAGAGAAGTGGTGACAGCACCAAGCCTGAGTTCAAGAGGTGCTTGGACAATGCTCTCAGACCCATGATGCGATTCTTGCAGTGTCCTGTGCAGGGCCGGGATTTTGACAACATGATCCTGACAGGTCCCTTCTCTGATTCTCTGATTTTCTGATTTTCATCGACTTTTGTTAAAGAACCAAGCGTTGGAGCAACAGTGGGCCCATTTATCAGAAAAGGACATACTTCTGGTGGTCCTTGCCTGACTTCTCTGGAGGACTGAAATAGCCGTGAATAATTTCTCTCTTTAGAGACAAGTGAACAAATCATCTGAAGGAGCAGCAAATACTCAAGTGGCTAGGACTGTCTACAGATGCAAATCTAGAGCTGCAGAATGAATCCTTGTACACATCATGAGAAGAAAGGGAGGTCTTGGTTCCATAGGTCTGGATGCCAGCTTCCAGCTTGACCACAGGGAATTTTTTCCTTGTTGTATGTTCGCTATTTGTTCAGGCTGTGTATACAAGTGCAAAACAAGGATTTAATTTATTTAATCTGCCAATTTTTTTAAACTCTTATAAGAGCTCCATAAGATTGACGTTATCCTGCAGTAGTGTCACAGTCTGCAGTCATTTAATGCCTCTTCTTGTAGGCCAGGATTTCACGCCCAACTGCATTTAGTAGGTCAGTACAGTAATTTTCAATGTCTTTCTTTCAGATTTTTGCCATCTTCAATTATACCTTTCTACCCTACTATTTGTGCAATTTTCTTCTGTCTGAAGACTCTTTACTGTTTTTCTCTATTGCACAGCATGACAAATTACCCATCAAGCCATATCTTTTCAGCCCAGAAATGTACAGTAACAGAGTCAAGACATTATCACATGTTGTGTATTTTATTTCCTCACAGTTCATTCAAGGGTGTCACTTTATTTTTCTGCTTCCTTTTGTCATCATGAAGATTAACTATTTTAGTGTTCCTAAACTTTAGAAACAGTTAGA
>VWYP01027305.1:0-27790 GCA_013400435.1 Pycnonotus jocosus | reverse complement strand
TATAATGCAAACATCTTTGTAAAAAATCTTGTTGTGGTAAATCATGGGCAGGATCACCTGTGCCTCCTACAATTATCATGTTTCAAATAAAAGTAACAGCAAATGTAACAAGAAGAGCTTTGTTCTTAACAGAAACCAATATTAATTTAGCATTTTGCATTGTTAGGTTAAAAGGATGTGGTGCAGTAAAAGACACATTGCAGGAAGATGTATTTTTACACACTGTATGAAATTCAGGGTGACAATACTCTTGTTTTCTTCTACTGTTTTGGATAAATATTTGTACCCCAATACTCTGAGCTCGGAGAGCAGCAGTTTAACTCATATTTCATTCTCAGGCTCTGTGGTTGAAAACCTAAATCTCATAAATGAAGGGCTGTAATTATCAGCTAGTAAATCTCTCTCTCAGCAGTTATTATTTAAGGTCAATTACAGTGAAGAACTTTTCAATCTGAATTTATTATTAAATGAAATCTTTCATGCAGAATTGATGAAACGGGAGAGCTTCTCCCCGTACCCCATCTGCTCTCTGCTTTTTGTGTTCCTTCACTACAGCTGCAGTCATTACCAGGCTGACTCCACTTTGAAAAACTAAAGCCACATTCTTCAGAACAGTTGCTTGGTGTTGGTCAGATTTCTCTGCAGACTTTTTTTTCCATTTGGAGACATGGAGGCTGACACATAGTTTCCAAGGACTTTACATGTCTTCTGTCTCCAGAATCGTCTTCTGAATCCCAAATATTTCTCAAGTGGCTAGCAAAAGAATACCCAGATAATGTTCGGCCTGGTGGGACAAGCTTTGAGTAGAAAGCCAGATGGCTGTGAAAATGGATTGTAAAGCAATTATTTAATTTTATGTTAACTTGTTGTCTTTAATATGTGTGTGCTTTCATTGTTACAGTTAGAGCATTCACAAGATCTGAAGAGACTATGAAATCGCTCTAACTATAGCAGCAGTTGCTGCCTTTGTTGCTCAGACTGTAAATGATATCACACAATAATTCACATAAGAAAGCAATAATGCAGCTTGAAAAAAGTAAAAGAGGAGCAATAAACTAAACGAAAAGAGTTGCCTTTCCCAAAACAACATTTTTTCACTCCTGACCTAGGTTTACTTTTTTCCCTCCTTTACATAGCATCCTTTACATTATATATGAAAAATAAATGCATTGAAGAGTCAAACTTCTAACACCAAAATTACTGCCTTCATATCCTTTACTTTCCTTTTAGGCATCTAAAAAAAAGTTAAAGTAACACTGAATAATTTGGAAAGTTAACAAAATTATGTTTATGGGAAGTCTAAGTAAATGTAATTAAAATAACCTTTAAATATGTTGTTTCCATTCAATTCTCAACTAAATATTTTAAAGAACTGAAGTTTTAGACAAGTAATTTTTTTTTTCTTTATTTTCCTATCAAGAGAAAGGGGGAAAAAGTATCTTCATGGGACAGGACATGAACCCTTCATGGGTCACTATCCCTTTTCCAGCAAAATGAATGAGTTTTGGCTCACAACCTTGTTTTGTTCTCCCTCAAAACACCGTGACTAGATACCAGCAGGAAGAGGAGGGCTGAAGATTGACACACAACAACTGTAAATACAAACACAAGGTGATAAATAAAGCCCTGATTCTGTAAGCAGGCCTGCCCAGACATAACTCCCCTTCAGACCTCTCCTCAACCACAGTCAGTCTGCATTTTTATTGTTCTTTCCATTTTCAGTATTATCATGCGATTTAATATTTTTGGTACTCAAGGCTGACTGGTTAGAAGTCATAACATTGATAACACTTGATAATGAAGAAACAGTGTGCAAAGAAGAAAAGCAAATATTTATTTTCTGGCCATACCTGACGTAAAAGACAAAACCTTCAAGAATTTCTTGCCAAAACTGATAAGAGAAATTAACCTTTGATTTTCATCTTTCTGTGCATTGGATAAATGGTGTTTCCCAAACTTTGGGACAAATCTTTTAACATATGTTAGATGAACCCTGCATTACATAGCAAGGCAGGGAAGTCACTAGAGATCCCTGCACAAGGCTTGCTTAGATGTCCCACCTCTACAGTTCATTTTCTTTGGCTGAAGCCATAGGAATAGTAGAATACCACTGCTGGCATTTTTGAGCCCAGTTAATGGCATGATTCTTTTCACCAGGAAATTTTGGAGTCTAATCTCATAATTTAAGTTCCTTTTCCATCAGTGCTGCTCATACTTTAATACTTAATCATAAATATTGAAAATGGATTGCATATTTTGAGCTACATTTTAGGGTTTTCTTCACACACAGTAAATAATTGAACTTAGTCAACTGTGTGCCCCTTCTTCCAACTCTGCACACAAACAGATTTGCTAATGCAGGGTTAAATACAACCTAAATTTCTGCAGCATGAGCATCTTACCAATTACACATGTAGAACAATCAACTTCTGAATGTTTATCAGATATATGATTATTTATTGAGTATAAGTTTTTAAACCTATTCCCAGAAAATATTTTTTCTACTGAGTGGTATTTGCCCAAGAAAAACAAGGCCAGAGTATGCAGCTGCTGTGGACCAGGAGAAACCTCTTTATATGTGTCTCTGAACAGTATAGACTTAATAATGATTAATTAAAAAAATATTGGGAGAGGTAGAGCTTTTAAGACTTAGCAGATTTTTACTAGATTTGCCCATATGGAAAAAAAAAGAGAATCTGAGAAATTATTTGCACAATGAAGAAAAGTTTTGCACATAAGGCAGATTTAAGACACTGATAAAATAGATTCAGATAAAATGTGAAAAATAAATTAATTATGTGATCACTAAATCAAGGCCTTATAGACATGTCAAATGCTGGTTTGGTCTTGTATGGATTTTGAGGTCCTTGGACTCCTCATCCTTCCCAAAATGGCCAGGGAAATGCAGTAAGTTTTCAGTGTGAAGGGCAGATTCTTTGGTAGACTATAAGAAAATACTCTTTACAGAACATCTGGAATTTGTGGTTATGTGCTGGTAGTGAAAATAGCAAAGCAAGTGCTACAAGAAATTCCTTTGTGTCTTCAAGAGAGAGATACATGTACATGAATTTCATTTTCCCAAATTCTTTAGAATCTTGGAAGTATCTGATTTTATGCAAAGCTTCAATGTTTTCTTTGGTTTGCTTGATTCACTTATATCTTGAAATAAGACAGTTATCCATGTTTGAAAATCATGTACTTTGGAAAACAGTATTTCAATCCTTGTGGAATAAATCTACCTCCACCCCAAGAACTGTGGTTGTGACCAAGTAAAAATATAAAATGTAAGTTCTGCAGAGAAAACATGAGAGGTTTGTGTGTATATGTTTTTTTGTTTGTTTTATCTCTCTTTGTTTAGATGCATAATTTATTGAACCTCTACTGCCTCAGAAACCTAGTCATACTTAAAATAAGAATTATTCACAACAATGTCTTTGGAAGATTTATTTCTTAGGTATCTTCATTTCTGTATGCTGATTTATAAAGCCATTCCAGATCTGTTACACAGCCTAATACAGCAGGTAGGCTTTGCTGGTTCCAGGACCTCTAGAAATCTTGATGGTACCCTAAAAACTAATATCCCTTAGCTGTGATGAGAGAGTGCACTAGAGCTGAAGCTTTGCCTAAATCTACAACATTTGTCCTGGGGGATGGTGAAAACATAACTGCACTATGAGCTGTGAGGGCAAACACATGTGTGGGGGGGTATGGGATGCTTCCAGTCCTGCTGGGATGCTTGGAAGAGAGTGTTTGGGGCAGAGCTGCAGAACACAGTGCTACTGGATTTGTGCCCCATGATACAGGTGTAGCCTTGGCAATTCTGGGCCCAATATCAGGATATCAAAGTCCATCAGGTGAATGGGTACTTACGAATTTGGGAAAGAAGTTTGTACATATGCCATTTTCCTGGCTGATGTGAAGGGAGGAGAGAGGGCCACCCTGCTGCCTGGCTGGTGCCTCTTTGGTATAGCTGATCCCTGAGTAGTGATGGCACAGATGCTGCAACTCATCTGTGCCTGGGGGCTAGCGGTAGAAAAGGGTGCTGTGTGCACTCCAACACCTTGGCCTGTGTTTCAGACAAGCTATCCATTTATACATTGCTGTATGGTTTTTTTAGGAAAAAAACACCTCAGGCCCAGGAATGGTGCTAATAATGATGGTGTAGTTTCAAAGACACTGTCTTGGCTCCAGTGCATGGTTTCAAGGAGCTGCATCCAAGACGGAATTCAGACCATTTTAGCACCAGACAAAATTTAGCTAACTTCCAGGTGATGGAAGATTAAGGAGAATGAAGTACTGGATGTCTTGACCTGTGCTGAATGTCTTCCTACATCTGATACTAGCCCCCTCTGCAGGCAACAAAACTGACAGGGACAATAACAAAAAGCAGTTGTTTTGCTTATATGTACTTATTTGGTCTATGTAAATTGTTATTTAGCAGCAAAGTGCCCTACATACCCTTAAAGTAACAGCAAAAACACAGAGTGTTTTATGTGTTAGTAGCAGAGTGGGCAATAAGAACCAGAAGGATTATAGGTGGAAGCATAAACTTTAATCGTCTGCCTCAGACCTCAGGAAGGAGTATTATTAAATATTTTTTACTCTTTTCTCCTTTTTGCCCAAGAGTGGCAAGTTGGAACTGAAATTTTCTAAGGCTACAAGCCTTTCTTTGTCCTTTTACACTGTTGTATTAATATTGCATCTGAGCACTAATTATGTGTCTTTTCCTGAATGCTGCTGTAATGTTTCATCATCGTCGCCTGTATGTAGAGCTTGACATGGAGGAGCGGGTGCCAGTGTGCCCAGTTTTGGTGGGGAAACTTATTATGTCTTATTAAAGACATGCCTTACAAAGAATAGAAATACTAATTGAAATAGAAATGATCTTTTATTTCAGTTGTCTGAAAGGTTTGATAATAACCTTTTTCTTTGTTAAAAATGGCATGCTACAAATGTGTCTTGGTTGGTAATTCAAGACCTTGTGCCCTCACTTAAGATTTCAAATCTTCAGGCGACTGAGAAAACTATGGAGAATCAGGTTAGCAATTGATTGGTATAAGATAAAGAATTACACATTATGCTGAGCCTACTTTCTATTCACTAATTTCTAATATAGGTAAAAAAACCCTTTCAGAACATCTTCATTTATAATAAACCTGTTTTTTCTTTCCCTGCGATTCTTCATTAAGAGGATGTAATGCTTGCAGTGGATTAGTTACTGATGTAAAAATCACTAAAGCCAGTGGAAGTATATCCATGCATTTCACTAGATTGTGGTTTGAAAGAATCCTGTACAAATTGCATAATATATGGCTTTCCAGCACAAATACCCTTTAATTTTAATGGAAGATTTACTGGTCCATAGTAAGGTGCTTTTATTAATGTGTAGCCTAGTGCATTTTTTGAATGAGAATACAATTTAGGTCTGTTAAATCTAAATAGTGTATCTTGAACTGTAATAGGTAGCACTCCATAAGGAAAGGGGATTTGTGGCTATGACAAAACTTATATTTATTACATGACAATGCTATATATTTTCATTTAAGATAATAAGTTTACTGATCAAAAACTAGAGTTGCATCAACCATTTGAAAGTGCTTAGTTTACTCAGTTACAGTTTTTTCTTTTTCTCAAAGGACTAAGCACAATTTGGAAAACCAAGAACTAAAACCTAATGGTCCAGTTCTTCAAACACACTTGTAAGCAAAAGTAATTCCAGTGGATAAGGAATACTGCTGTCTTCTCTTACATTACTGAGACAAATAAGCACATTCAGGGGTGACCCTTGCCATTTAGTTTGTTCTTTCAATCCCCACTATGAAAAGTAATTTAATGTCCCTTTTTTGATTTTATTGTAGAAATAAGATTGGACTGACAGTGTTCACCTGGCGCAAAAAGAGTGGCAAGATTCCTTGTTCCTTCTGATCTCTGCTTGTGTAAATATAAAAATTTAAAATCAAGCCATTTACTCCATTGTTGGTTGTTTTAAGCTCACTACATTTATGCCTTAAAATGAAAACTTTTAAAAGAGTAATTTATAATTATGGACAGCAATATTCTTCTTTAATTACATGGCAGTGTACCCTTTGCGACTCTAAAAACTGAGAATTTAAATGTATTTAAAATGTGCACGTTGGGGTGCTTCTGAATAATTTCTTTGCTACTAGTCCCAGCCAGCTCAGAATTTCACATCCTTGAACAGATTGACTGGTTTGGCTTGTGCAGTAGGTATTCTGCTCTCCTGGGCTACTTTGTGAGTGGGTGGAGATGGGTGCCTTTGAAAATGCCAATTTGTTGCTAACCATAACAAGTCAGATTTATGTGTGAGTAGAGAAGGTAGAAGTATCTGTGTAAAGTAAAATGGACCTACTGACATGCCTGGGATGGACCATGGAACTAGAAAGGATGCTTTCCAAATCAACCAAGACTTGGTTTTGAGGCCATTGACAAGGTTTCTGGCAGGGGTTTTGGGGAACTGGCAGGCATGCTTGAGATGGTTGGCTGCATCTACAGGTAAACCAGCTCTGCAGCAATGCTGTCTTGGGAGTCCACCTCTTGCAAGGGAATCACTCTTTTTATAAGAGTATTGAATTGCCTGTCATCCTTTTGCTTTCTAAACAGGAAAGAAAGGTCCATGGGAAGTCTAGAAAAGGGAAGTTTTGATTCAAAGTCTCAACATAACCTCCTCCTTCTGTGTTACTACACATACTATATGATTGGATAAAATCTAGTGATTTTTTTATCTTTCCATTTGGAGAGAAAGCATGTAATGGTATCTTGTGTTAAGTACGAACATCGTTGAAGATTGGGTGAATTATTTGCTTTTCAAAAGAAGGCATCAAAACAAAATGCATTAATTTTTAATTAACTCTTACATGGGAAAGAGTATTAGTGGAGTTATTGTTGTGAGAAACATCTTTGTCTTGGAGTTACTGCAATATTTAGCAGACTTAAAAAAGAAAGACTTGAAAACAGGCTCCCCTGTTAGCTTAATGAGCTGACTTCTGCCAAACCCAGCAGGTCTGGTCAGAAATATTTGCAGTCTTCTCGGGCTGGAACAGGCTGCTTGAGATCCTATAGGGCGTAGTTGGCAGCACATTCTTGGGTTTACAGGCCTTACATGATATTTCATGCAGTTCTTGTTTCTGTGGCTATGACCTGTTGCTGAGAGTCAAGCCACTATCTAAACTTGAAGGACTTCAAACTCAGTGTGCTGCTTTCCAGAGCAAGTGGTCATTTGTTCAAATTTCCCAATACAACATTAGTGCTTGGGTTTGCTGCTCAGAAAAACACATCAATTTGCAGCAATAATGCTAGACAAGGAAGAGGGGTTGCATTGGAAATGCAGGTTGCATTAGTACATATTATTAAATGTGCCAAGAGGATAATATTACATTATCCCCAGTTTCAGCAGTTAAGATGTTCTCCTTATTGAAATAAAAATTGTTCAAACATTCAAAGTAATGTAGCCAAAATCTAACTTAGGAAATACCTTATTTAGCTATTAGCAAGATGATATGACTTTTAAACTCCATCTGTGATACCAATTTCTCCACTGGTGCTATTCAAAATAATTTTTTTTCATTGCACTTATAGATCTATCCAGAAAGAGAAGGGAAAAATAGTGTCAGAGAGTGATTTACATTACACTGGGTTTTACTGCACCTTGGCATTGCAAAGGAATCTTTGAAATAGTTGAAAACTGCTTAAGGAATAAATCAGTTTCTAATTCACATAAGAATATATTCTGAGGTAACTGAGGTAACCAAAACATTGTGGCTTAAAGAGCATTCTAAGCAATTGCTGTTTCGGCTGTCTCAATCCACAAGATACTGTTAGAACAGACCTGTAGTAAAGAACACTCTCAGCCTTTTTTAACCTGAAAATAGTAACTGACCCGGGTGGCTGATGGACAGAATTAAAGAATTAGTACAGATTTTGTTTGCAGAATTAGAGATTTGCATCTAGTAGTGTGCAGAAATAAAAGAGATACTGATTTGAAATCTATAATTCAAATGTAAATACAAGACAACTAGTCTGAAGTTACTGAGGTTTCTTTGGCTTTATATCCCTGTTGCTAAAAATAGAAACCGACAGTCTATTTTTAGATAATCCAGAGCTGTTATAGGTTGGAACCTTGCAACCGTGCTACCTACTGCCTTCATGAAAAACTTCGAGCATATTTGAAAACACATTATTAATTTTAATGAAGTTTGGAGTAATCCTTTACATAAAAATACACCATGGACTTCAGGAGGCTGTTTCCTGTCCTACTTAATTGCTGATGGATCAAGGTCTTTTCTCTGCACAACCTTTAAGATAAGCCTATTTATGCCACAGAAATTATTTTCTTCAGACAACACTCAAAAAGCACCATAATATTTAATAGAGCTAATTTCTAAACTGACATGAGATATTTTGATATTGTTGATTCTTTGTCCTGGCTTCCTCAAAAGACAACAAAACAATTCTGCACCCAGAACAAAAAAGACCAGAAGTGTTAGCAATAAAGGTGATGGAAATTTCTTTTTTCCTTTTCAGTTGTACAGCAAGAAGAAAGAAGTAAATGGTGGTATGGGAAGGAAATGCTCCTCTTTGTGGGGAGTCCCACCTGCACGAATCCATTTGAGTGTACTCAGGCAGAAACAGGGAGCAGGGCAACTAAGCTTCTCAGGCATAGCAATTAAGTATAAAAACCCTGTCTTTGTCCAAACAGATCATCCATATTCTGGGAATTTCCACCATGCTTCTTTCTGAAGTCCTACTTTTCTTAAAGTCCAGAGCAGCAGGATCAGTAATTGTTATGGGATAGCAGTGGTTGTAAAGTCATCCATGCTGAAAAACTAGGGCAATTTATTGAATCAACATGAGTGATCCATGTCACTATCAATTTATTTGAACTTTATAACAGTGGATTGGGGTGTTTTACTGGCATGTTGTTTTTAGGGGGGGAGGGAGTTGTTGTTGGTTTGAGTTTTTTCCTGAATTCTTTGAATTTTCCATTGCCTGTCAGAGATCAGCTGTTGTCAGGGAAAATTTGATATAAATTACAGTGGCTGTGGGTGGCACAGGCAGCATTTGGTCTTACCTTGGTGCTACTTGTAATTTGAGGAGATTTGAGCTTTTAAGACATTTGCGCTTTTCACTGGGGCAGGCAAAGGGGGAGAAAAGGATAAAAGGGGGAAAATCAAAATAATAAAAGAAGGCTGGAAAGCAGTGAAATGTTACTAAATTAGCAGCACTGCAATCCCCAGTTTTTCAGAAATAGCAAACTAGATCCTCAAAATTGAGGTTGGCTCAGAATAAAAAAAGGGAATGTACAAGTTTAAAGAGAGATAGCAAGAGAAACTTTATGATGTGCTAGTCAAAGCCAGAAATGTCAGTGTTTCATTCCATGCTTTCATTATTTTTGTAATTTGTCTTCTGTTTTTCACTTCTTAATGCTCATGATTTTTTCAATAGTTATAAGGATCTGAGTCTTAAAGATGCTTTATCTAATTCTCTGAGGTTCACTTTTGTATAATCCTCCTAATATCCAGGGAATGGTCATAAAAATCCAAGTCAACACTGATTAGATTAAATTTATTATATTAACTTAGTTAAAATAATTCATTGCACTGAGTATTTTATTTTCTTTGATTAGTGTTGCATATAACTGATAGGAAAATTTTTTATTCTCGTTGTGATTTTCAAAGTCATAATTAGCAACTCATGTATCATTTGAGCATTGAAGAAAGATATTGAGTGTGTAAATGACCCTATCTTCCACAGATTAAATAAAGGGTCCTGTAAAAAAGGTATTCCCTACAGCAGAATAAAATTAAACAGTCCAGCATGTGTAGCAACTCTTTTGTGGTGTCTATGAAAAATTTAATTTTTGAAATGTTTTATGCTAATTCTTGTCTTTATATCTTGAAGTAATTTCATTAAAACCACCTAAACTGCCATATGTTAATGAATGTCTTCAGAACCTGAGAAGTTCAAGACTTCAAATCTGGCAATCAAGTACATGAGGTAAGGGAGACTTAATGATACACATGCCAAGCCTGGGGTGAAAGGTGTTTTACAAGACATAAGCTTATAATGTGAGCTTTTAAACATTATGTTCAAACATGTTTTTGTACTTCATGCATTCTGAAAAGGGAAGTAAGTGGAAGAAGAAGAAACAAAGGTAAGTCAATTGTATACTTCTGGAAATTCATGTAAGTAACATGATATCTCAGCTTTACAGTCTTCAGGTAGTAGGTTTGCCTGCTGAAGTAGATTTGTCCAGTTACAATGCTCATCTGGATAAGACACCTCCTACCGAATATGTGAGCTAATAATTTGCAATTGTTCTTGTGTTATTAACATGATTAATGTTTACTGTAAGTGTCCATCATACTTGGGCATCTCAATCATGCTCTCAAAGCATGAGAAGAGTTCATCCTCTCTTGCAGCAGGCAAGAGAAGGTGACATGGGATCAGAGGGACTTGGCTCCCCCTTTAGAGGTATGGCCACACCAGAAAAAGCTGAAAAAAGACTCTGCTCTGATTTTTCCTGCCTGTTCTAGGAAACAACTCTGCCTGCTGCAATGTGTACCCTCTGAGACAATCCCCATGTTGCCTACCAGAGTGGATCCCATAAACAGGCCTGGTCATGTACACCCACCTTCTTTATTCTCTTTCTGGTCTGCCACTGCATGCTGAGAGATACCCATCACCTGAACATCAAACAGTTCTATATGTTTCTGAAAGATGCAAAGCAAGACACCAGCTGAGATACACTCTATACCCAATTATAGAAGCAAGTACCAACATGTTTATTTGCATGTTGACTTAATACAGCATCCAAAATATCTCAGAAGGAGGAAAGTTTGCTGCTTTCAGCTAACCTCTTCCTCCATGTGACACTCATGATTCTGGCAGTTTAGGGGGGTAAATTCAGTAGCTGCACCCCAGCATGGTCTTGGTTTTGCTTTCGTGTTTGCACTGGTTCCTTGTGGGGTTGACCCTGTGTTTGAATGTCCCATCTCTCCTTGTTTGTGGAGGAAACACTGGCAGAACAAATAGGGTATTGAAGATGTGAAATAGAGAGTTGAACAAGTAGATGAAATCATTAACAGAAAAATTGATTTTTGTTTGTTTGGGTAGAAATGTATTCAAAAGCTGACTTCAGATTTTGTTTTCCTGGGTGATGCCCTCATCATGTCAGTGGGAAGGAAGGAAGAAGTGTGGTACTCCAGCTCTCAGAGGTTTGGAGGAGCAAACCTCATGGAGCCAAATACTCCCTCATGTCTCCTGAAGGCACAAGGCATGGCCTGCATCCCTCCATTTTGGTCCTGGCACTGCTGGTGGGACATGAAAGGACTGGCCCATTCAGATCCAGATTCAGGATCCAAAAACCCCATGCTGGCCTGCTGGAATGGCTAAAAGCAATGAGCACCAAATATATCCAAGGATTGGAAGACAATTCAAACTTCCAGCTGTTGCTCTATCCATTTTAATAATTTCAGAATATGTCATTTGGACAACATTGCCCTAAAGAAATGTAGCAGTTTGGGCTGTTTTTAACAGTCAGGTCTCCTAAGATCTGCTAGTTTTCTAGGCTTGTGTCACCAGTGTTTCAAGCTACTGTGGAAAGTAAAACCTTCTTTTCCTCCTTTACACTAGCTTGGGATATGACAAAAAAAAATCCCAAATGACAGAATACATACTGCTAGTAATTGTGACCGACAACTGGAACTGGTGCCAGGAACTGAAAGCATGATTTTTTAAAGTTATGAAATGCTTTGCATAGCCTAACATCACAGCAGTGACCCTAATGGGTCTTTTCTGAAAAAGTTAAAAAAAAAAAATGAAAAAGGGGAAAAGAAGGGAAGGAACCCAAAGTTTTAAGCATCAAATTACTAAATAACAGAAATTGTATTTTCTGTCTTAGATGTTTAAGAAAGGTTCATGAAAGAGATGAATATTAAGCCAAACATTTGGTTGGCTGTGGTGCAGCAGGCTGCAAGAATGTAAACTTTTTTCCAATTACTTCAGCTCCTAATTTAAAAGCTAGGATTTTTAGCAGTGAGCAAGAGACTATATTTGGCAAAAAAATTCTGCTGTCTTTACTTAGTTACCCAGCACATTCAAAACAATAGTCCTTTATCAAAAAACAATAGTCTGGTTTATTCACAGCATGTGTAGAACTTGGACCTTCCACCAAATTCTACTTTCTTCTCTTGCAATATGTCTGTTGCTGTCTTAATGTGCTCAACAGGGCACATTACTTCATTTTCAGCAAATTAAATTTATGCCTCACAGGAATTGTGGTTTGGTTGTGGCACTGCTCCTAGGTATGGGTGGGGTTTGTTTTTTCAACCAGCTCTTGCTTAGCCACATGGGTACGTGCTGTCACACCACACAACAAAATCTTCTCTATAATAACTGGTAAAGTAGCCATCCACCTCATGAAAGTGAATGCCGTTTAATTTACTTTGTGTTTATCACACTCCCTTTCAAA
The DNA here is from genome assembly GCA_013400435.1 of Pycnonotus jocosus. Lineage (NCBI taxonomy): Eukaryota > Metazoa > Chordata > Aves > Passeriformes > Pycnonotidae > Pycnonotus > Pycnonotus jocosus. The sequence goes on along the minus strand of VWYP01027305.1, from coordinate 15,300 downwards.
CTGTACTGTTGGCACAGATGGGTATTTATACAACTTTTATTTTAAACTATTTATTTAGAGTTGGGACTTCAGTAACACTTGCTGTCAGATTTATAGTGCAAGTTTCTAAAAACTCAATATTTTGAAGAGGAGGAAGCAGACAATGAACTTACTTCCCTGGATGTGATGGGAACTGTGTACATTGCTGATGAAGGAGCCAGACCTGTGAGGCAGAGTGTATACATCTGTGTTTGTGCAATTATGCTTGATCAAAACCCAGCAAGATCATCTGCAGTTCCTGCAAAAATCCATGAGGCTGATCTGGGAAGGTAGGCTTGGAATCTTGGATCACTATACTACCGTGGCAGAGGCAGATGGGATACTCCGTGGCCCATGGTCTTGTGTTGAAATGAGATGCTCAAAAGCAAAAGAGATTCTTGCTTGGCCACTGAAAACTTGTGATCCAAAAGTGGCTTTCAGAAAAATCTTCAAAACTAGCAGGAGAGAAACACCTTCCACTTTCTAGTAAAAGATTTCAGGCTTCTTGTAGGGCAGGAGGAAGCATTATTTTATCAATAAATAGAAAATCTTAGATAGAGATTATGACGTGAGCACCTGTTCTTGGTGCCCATTTTCCACAGCTAGCAGAATGAACAGCAACGTGTATAGAGTGCGCAGATTTCTCTTTGTCTACAGGAAACAAACTACGTTTTATGAAGGCAAAACTTGGCCTAAAATTTTGGTTTGTGTTTTTGTATAAACCTATGTAATTTTTGTTGTCTTTCTCCTCTTTCAAAAGCAGTATTTCAGAATTTTGACTTAGGCAGCCACTGATGTATACATCTCAGCACTCCCTGCAATAAATAAACAATGTGGAAAAATAATGAAGGAAAAGTACTTGTTATAGATTTTGTTTTTTCAGCCTTGAAAGTTACAAAAACCATAAAATTTCTTGGCAAACTCATAACCTCTTTCTCTTGAGACTATAAAACTCAGTTTTTACAACAGACTTGTGAAATTACAGAGGAATGAGTGAAATGACATAACTGCTCTTTACTCAGAAGTTCAGTTAATCAGCAGTAGATTGATCAAGCACTCTTGATTCTCCTGTGCTGTAGCTGCTAGGGCTCTAACCTTTTAAAAGCTTGTACCTTTAATGATATTTACTACAATCAAAAAATTGTAGGGGAAAATAGGTGAGGTTTTTTTCATGAGGAGTATAATTAAACAATTACAAATGGCAGTACAGTTCTCTTACTGAAAAGTTAGTGAAGGGAAAACGTAATGAAATAATTCATAACTCATAACAAGGTTAAAATAATCATGGTGGTAATATACTCAATTGATAATCTTCTATATAGAACCTTTTCATTGCTTGTTTTCCAGGTCTCTGCAGAGGAGGAAAGTAATATTATCCAAAACATCAGTTAGATACCTTTTAGGAGTATTTTACAGGACATTCCTGTCTTGCTAGCTCTTGCCCCACTTGAATAATATAAAGCCATGCAGCTGATTTTCGTTTTCAAGTAACTTTTAAAATACAAAGCCTTTGTAGAAGTGCAAAACCTTTATTTATTATGAGATCTCCTCTTTCTGCTGAATGTAAAATTATTGTTGGATATATTGCAAAGGTGGAAAGAAACAGATAGTGTTGTTTTGATGGTAGCTTTTTTTTCTTCAAACTATCTTTTCAGTTTAATTATTAAGAGTAGCTACATCAATATCAATTTCCTTCTGCTGCCTGTGAAGCTGTGCATTTATGAAACATCACTAGGGTGAAGTCTTATTGCCAGAGCTGTTAGTAGAGTTTCAAGTGGTTGCAGACAAATGCGGGTTGTCAGCATTAAAAAAGTGTCATTGTCAAGCATTTTACCTCATTCATAATTGGTACAAGAAAGCCATTACAGCAACAAATCACTCAGCCCTTGCAGCCACGAAGTGGGGAGGGCACCACCAAACAGGTTTGCAGAAAATTAATTGTGAGCTGGCAGGCAATTTGTTACAAGCAGTGTGAAAAGGGGTGACTTTTTCCTTTCTTTTACTTTCGTTTTTGCTGTGTTTTTTTTTTTTTTTTTTTTTTGGAACTATCTGAGCAACAGCCTTACTATTAACTGATTCATAACAACAGTACAGAGATTTCTGTGAAGATGTATGTGTTTATTGGTGTTATTTTAGCTGTTTTCCATTCACTCTCCTTCAGGTGGTGTTAAGCTGCATATGTGAAATTACATTTGTACCTGTAACAAACGCATATTCCTCATAATGGTTTCAATGGTGACTATAGAGGACTTTTAGCTGGGCTGTCCAGCTGGAAAAATGGGCCAGAGATGGCTTGTGCTCAAAAATAATAGGAAGAAGAATTTTTCATGTTAGCTTGCATTGTACTGTGTGATACAGTACACAATTTAGAATGCTTGTATGTAAAGAGACCTGGGCTTTTTCCAAAAGAGTCAGAAAGTAGTACAGCTAAAAGGTCTTTCTAGAGCATAAAGGTAAACATTCAAGTAGAGATGTTTACAAAGAAATATTTTATAGCAGACCCTAAATGATATGGTTTTTAGGATGACAAAAAAAAGTCTCGAAACAAAACACAGGGAAACTAACAGTATAACTCTTACTTAAAATTTTATTTTTTGAGAATATTATAAGTTTTTTTTCTTCTAAATTTGGTGTTTATTTAAAAGGTAATAAAGCCAGATAAGAGAATCAGAATATACCATGATATAGTAAAAAATAAACAATTTCTATGTAGACTTCCAATTGCTAAATTATTTTATGTCAAAAGCTAGAAAAGAAATGCTTCTAAATATAGTGCATTGGAATTTTCATATCAGTTAATTTTTTAGAAGCTCTACACTTAAGAGCACCATAGTAACAGCTCTGCAAGCTGATTTTTCATTACACTTAATCCTCTGAGAGCTTCACTGAAAACATTTCCTCTGGGATCAGAGAGACTAGAAATCAATTCTGATAATATTAGAACAAATTTAAAGATTAAAACTGCCTAGAAACTATATGATGAATAAATAAAGAGATCTTTATTTCTTGTATAGCCTTTTTCACCTCTTTTCTACTTTGTTGTGCTCTAAACAAATATTTTTGTCTTGCAAATGTTAATATCTTGAAAGATTGTGTAAAAATGTGGCTGAAATCATTCACTCTGAATTATGTGAGTATTTGAGGTAGTATTATTTTCAATGTAGACTGTGAGAAGGTCAAAGTAATTGATGATATTGAGATATTGAAGGCATCATTGCCAATCACTTGTGGTTTGAGCATGTGTCCAGGGTGCATCAAGTCTCTGTTGAGGGCTGAATCTTAATATAATTTATTCCCCCCACAAAATAAGCCCAAAGTATATGATGATGAAAGGAGCACACTAAGCACAAGTCCACCTATAGTCCCTGTTCTGTGTTTTACTGAGGAAGAATTCTGTTTCATGTGGTTGGTGTCACCTCACCCTGCAGCTGCCTGCTCCAACACCAGCAAAGTCCACCCAAGTATTTTCATTTAATATACTGCAATCTTTAAACAAGGGTTAGGTTGCCCTAATTATATGATTAAGAAACTTACTGCATGTCACAGACCACCTTGGTATTCCTGGAGAGGGACCGACAGAAGTATCACACCTTGTCATGAGCTGAAGGTGTCCTTTCAAGGTACAAGCAGCACGGATGGTAGATGAAATAACCTGAATTCTCATGTGCAGTTTTCCTTCAGAAAGCAGCTCACACTGAATAGCATTTCTGGTACCAAGCACTGCTACATCTGAGTGCAGCTGAGCTAGAAGAAAAAAATTAAATATTTCACAAAAAGAAAAGATTGCATATCAATGTTCTATAAAATTAAAACATGGATTCACAATCTTTTGTGTCATTAGGATGTGTCCTTCCACCCTGTCATGTACACTTAGTCCAGAAGGATGGCCAGAAAAGGCCTGTCAACTTTGAAATTGTCTGGGGAATGCTCACATCTCACCCTGTGTGCACATTCCAGATCCTGGACACAATGTGAGGGGTGGTGTCAGCTATTCTGATGCCAGATTGGCAAAAATGGGGAAAGGATGGTGGTCACTTATCTCACTCTCTCCAAAACAAATTTGTTCTGTTTCATTGTTAACACTAATTTGCTTGAAGGAAGAACAAGATATGGTCTGCTTGATGCGCTCTGATTGAAAATGAGGTTCAAGATGTGGTAACTGGAGCCATGAGAAACTGCTGGGATGGGGCACTGCTGAGCAGGGAAGCATGGAGGGTGTGACTTCCTAGCTGCGTGGGGCCAGCTCCTTGAAATCCCCGTGCAGTTGTTCCTGAAAGTGCGATAGAGACATTAACTGAGCTCTTTTGTCCGTATGTAGGATATCAGTGTGTCTGTCCTGGGCCTGGGCCACAGCTTGGTGAGATAGCTGGGAATCTACGGGGGGCTGGTTCTGAGGCATCACAGAGCACAAACCCTATCACCCTTGTCCAAAAATTGTTTGCTGGTTAGTTTTGCAGGCCTAAATGTCACGTGCCAAAACACTCCACTATTTGCCAAAACAGATAGTATATTTTTTGAAACTTACCTAGTTCTGACATAAAGAAATGAGAATGTATGTTGGGTGAGTGCACATGGGGTACAGGAGAGGTAGGAAGGCACAGAAGAAAGGTGCTTTTGGGAGGAAAAAAGAAAGAAAACGGAAAATATTTAGAAAAGGCAGGTTGCTCTGTCCCCTGCAAGGGGTTCAGAGTTAATCTGAGAGATGGGAAAATCTTTAAAATTTTTCATAAGATTTTTTTAAATGGCCTTATATAAAAGATAGAAGCTACCAAAAGACCTTAAAGGCAAATTATAGATGTCATAAAATTTTATTTTAATAGTATTTTGTCTTGGTTGGATCAGAGATGATCTGAATTTTAAACCTTGTTGTATCTTAGTCTCGGTCTAATCTCCTAAATGGAAAGGGCTATTAGTATCTAATATTTTTCTACTGTACTTGAAGTTATAAACTGTATGTGGTGAGATAATGCCATAATTAAATAAAATTCACAATACCTAAAAGTTATACCAGCAGTTCAAGACCAGACTGGCCTCTAAATTATGCAAGAGTAATACCTTCCAATCAATTCCGTTAAATATGATGTTTCAGGACATCCTTTTGCTGTTCTCATCTGAACATCTCAAAACATTCAAGGTGTATTAATAAGGAATGAATGAACATTCACAACTTTATTGTGATACACTGCAGTAAATGATGTCAAGCAAATTTATGGAAATGACAGAAAAAAATAATAACAAGATTTGGAACCATCCAGAGTCACAGTTCTTTGAAGTTAATTCTATTTTTAGACTTTGACACAACTGAGGCTCTCATGTGAGCTCAGAGAGAGGGTTAAGTAGTATTTTTTCACATCTTCAGCACATACAAATAAGTACCCTGTGAATTTTTCCAGAATCGTGTGCATAGAATTAGTATTTTCTGGGCAGCTAATTCTTACCAGAGGCAGGACAGAGTTAGCACTTTCACCTGAAAATCACCATTGTCTAGCAGACAGAATGTTTGGATCATTTCTGTCTGAGGGAGTGGTGAACATACATGAAGGAAAAGAAGAAAAATATCCAACAATTTTCTTGGTTAGAAGCAAAGAAGCAAAAAAAAGAGAAATTTGCCACCTCAATAACTCATCACCCAATTTTAAAAGACTTGAAAAGAGTGCACAGGCCTTGGTTATATTGATACTCCCAGACTGTAGAGTAGAAAGCTGAGTGCTACTTCATTATGATGTGAAAATGAGTCAACAGTGGTTTATGACCCATCACAAAAATCTTTCAGTGACCTCATGCAGAAGTACAAGCAGGACATGAGTGAGGACAGCATGTTTCACCTGAGACTGGAGCACCTCTAACAAAGCACTTGCTCTTCATATTTATGTTTAGGGGCGATGTCCTGAAGCTGAACACTGCTGGTTGGTGTGGCCCAAAGCCAGGACTCTTGGCACCATTGTGGTCTGGTTATGTTCTCGTCTGCAGGCAGGATTTTCAGTGGGTTATCTACTCCAAAGTCCGTTGCGAGACAGATCTTACCTCCGAGAGTAGTGGAAAATGTGTCATTTGCTGCTTCTTGTTTGTCTTTGTGGGCTTAGCACACAGGAAAACACAGCAACACATGTGGTTGTGTAGGACCACCATGCCCTTCTGGAAGAGGCAGGAGGCTGTAGTGTTATGTGGTGAGGCAGTATGACTGAAGAGCATGTGTCTCTCCATAGAACAAGACTGGTCAAAATGGCCTCTCAATAAAGGTGTTTAAGCTGCAACAGTACTAAACATAGCATGCAAGAAAAAAAGCCCTCCATAAACACACATGTCCAGAAGACAAACGTGATGTCTGTATTTCTATTTTTCAGATGGGTTCCTCCATGATCTGGGTTATATCGTACCACAGTGATTAGTTTAATGTCCCCATTTAGCTCTCCAATGCAGTGTGAATAGTTTAGCTCTGATGCACAATCCATTTTCAGTGGTGTTTCATCTGCATTTCATCATGCTGGGAGAAATGAGTCTTTGAGCAGTTCTAAGACAGCTGTAAAGAGGATAGGCATGTTTCCTCAGTGTTTTGTCAACATGTGTGATTGTGTTCCTCTTTCATACAGTGCCAACCCAATTTGTGGTAGATTTGAGGTAAGTATTTAGGAGGTTTGCTGTGTTCTTTTAGTTCAGATGTTACTTCCTGACTCTGGCACTGCCTGGAATACATGAGACTGAATAACAGCTATGTGGTGGGTGCACAGAAGCTGTCAGGCAACTTGGGAAAGAAAAACCCTTCCATGATTTTCCTTTTCGCACTTGCTGGAAGGAGACAGATTTACCTCTTACTCTACATTTATACTGTACAAATATCAATACAAGGGACTGCAGAGAGGAATTTTAGAGGTAATATTGTATTAATAGCGCATATCATGAGCTTGACAGCACAAACACAACCTACAGACATTCCTATGGTTAAAATATTGCTGTTCCTGGATACCTGGGCATTGCAAAACTAAAGGTTATTTTAAGCCCTGTGTATATTGCAAGTTCCTGTAGCAAATCTACTGCAACAGAACAGTAAGTATTACTATGAACCTTTTCACTGATCACCATTGTTTTGTACATGAAAAATATGGGCTGCTAATATACATTATTCAAACTCCTTGCAGTCCTTAGTTAATCCAGTCAGAGTGACTTGGGTACTGCATGTGATTGCTGGCCCCAGCAGACCTCCTGGCAGGTGATGTGGCTCTGTTTTCCCTTAAGAATTCCACCGAAACATGTGCTGTGTAACGTAATCCTTCACTGTTTCCTTTCTGAGCCTACAAATTGCCATTGTGAACAAAAGAAAAAAGTTGCTACTAATATAGTCTAAAGCTACTTAGTTTATTAGTTAGTGATTAATTTATCTACTAACTGGATTAAAAGGGAGAAATACTCTTTCAATGGAAATAAGTTCTGCTCCGATAAATGAAGGTAGTCTCCCATTCCCAACTTGCATGAATAATCCCATAAACATCTCTCTTAAAATTACAGAGATTTCAGGAGTTCTGGCATGTATACAAAGCCATTGCCACAGTGAAGGTTAGCCTTAGGGTGAGACTTGAACCTAGGGGGAATGGAAATCTTTAACTATTGCTTAGGTCATGGAAAAAGATCAAGCTTTCACCTCTCAGATATCTGCCCCTGTGTGCACAACAACTGCATACCTCCTAAGCGTATGTCCCCTCCCCCTGCCCCAAGCTACAACAGTGCAGGCAGTTCCCAGCCCTTGATTCCTGATATGCCAACATATGTTAGCAAAGCTTCACTTTGAACAAATTTAAATTTCTCTTGGGAGCAGGTTTCACTGGTCTGGGAAAGTAACAGACTGTTCTCTGCTTCCCTCTTCTACATCTGAGTGTATATCTGTCCTCTGTCTTGTACGTTGGCTCTCACACATACATATAGATGTGTATTTATCTGAAGTGAAACCAAATTTCAGAGCCACTCTTTGTTCAAATGCCCATACAATTATAGTGTCATATTTAACTTCAATCTTAGGAACAGAAATGATAAAAAAATAAAAGTAGTAAAAATTTTCATGTCACTATTTTTGTCTGAATCTTTGGGAAATCCAGCAGTGTGTTAGGGTTTTGCTTTTCTAGGTTTGTAAAATTCTGCTTCCCTATTTGCTTTAACAGGAAGTAACATATATACAATAGCTACAAAAACAGTGTAAGATGTGACATTGTTCCTGGTCAGGACTCCCAGTTGACCCTGTCCTTATCCCAAGACCACACTATACAAGGAAGAGTACATGAATGTTGAGTGCCACATTTCCAGGAATGCCCTCCTCCTCTCAGCTGTCAGGGTTTTGTCATGGTCAATCTCCTTAGGCCTTCCACTTCTTTAAAATATATTAAGGAAGTATTTCATTAAAATGCTGCTATTTCTTTGTGGCAATTTGCTTTCGAAATGAATTTGAGAATAGCTGGATTGGATTTTACTGTTTTTGGAGTCTGCCTAAAGGCAATGCATAACCTAACCTGTGTTTCCATATACTTTGACACCACTTTGTTTAAGATCAAGTTGGCAACAGAATTATATAGTTTGATAGGTAACTAGAAAAAAGGAGCTGGATTAGAGCACAATGCTATGTAGAAAATACCTCTGTGCACTGTGGCAGTATTGTATATTGTGATGTAAAGGTACAGTTCATCCATGTATATAGTTACAAGAGAAGGGAATAGGACACAAAAGAGAGGGCCACAAAGAGAAAAAAGCACAGGATCACTTGCTTTTGGAAAATTTACTGGTGCCTCAGATGAAGGGTTCAGTTATGGCAATGGAGTAAGTTTCTGAAAAATGTAGATTAAGTGGCTTCACAAATTTGGGTACTTAAAATAAGGCATGAGCAAAAGCTTCCGGCCAGTTTCAAAGGTTTTGTGTCCAGTCACAGATCAGTCAGTGCTTAAAAAGTGAATGATGAGCGCAGAAATGGAAAAGAGTGCTTTGAAAACTTGAGCAGAACTCCAAGCTGTGACAAGCAGCTGTCATGCCCTGCCAGCATTCTTCTTAGACTCTGTGAGATTTATTTGTGCAATCTCTGCTAACTTCCTCTTGTACTTTGAGGACACAAAGGAAGGTGCAGGCAAGGGAAAACATTGCCAGATAAAATCTTGCAGGATTGGATGTGGGAAAGGATCTTGACTCTGTGTGCCATTTGGCTTCAATTCTGCATAGCCATCAGATGAACTTGTCATCCCATGTGTGGCTCAGAGCTCAGATCGTGTACAGTGTTTGTACTTGAGCTCTGTACAGACCATGGTGGACAGCTTTTGTTTTGTTTTAGTTTTTTTTGTTTTGTTTTGTTTTGTTTTGTTTATTTTGAGTCTGTTCATTTTTTTTTCTTTAATTTTAATCATACAAGTAAATTAATTTCTCCCATATTTTGTTAGAGCTAGAATATCAGCAAACAGTGCCCTCTTAGATCCTGACAAGCAACTAACAACCATATGTATCCCCAAAAGGGTATATCCATTCTTCTTGCTTTGCCTTTTTTGTGAGGGTCTGTAAAATGTTGACATTTGTAAAGTTAACTTAAGACTGTTAAAAAGCAAGAGGTATATTATCAACCTTACGGCTCTTTTTGGAATCAGATTACAATTTCCTGATTCTAATTCTTTATTGCAAATAACTTCAGTGATTTCAGCAGTTCTGAGTCTGTCACAGCTGTTCAGGCTTCACAAGCATATTTGAATCTGACCCATTATGACCCCACCTTTTCAGTAGATCAGCCTGGTAGGGGAGCTTTGTACTTTTAGTTTTACCAAGGACTTCCAGCATCCCTGGATATACTGGGAAAAAACTGTTCAGGCATTTATTGTTATAGCATCCTTTCTTCCCCAGGAGGATTTGGATGCTGTAATATATTTCCCTCTCTGTTCCTTTTATAAAACATAGTTTATATCTTTTCTCAGGAATAACAAAACAAAAATAAAAAGGCTCCTCACAATTGTTAATGAGATGAATCTTCCAGGGTTTGATCCCTTGGCAAAGGTCTGTGGTTTGGTTTTCTCTCTTCTCTTAGTATTTTGTGTGTGTGTGTGCCTTGTTTTCTTTGATTTCACAGATCTTTATCAGAACTTTTTACAAAACTTTTTATTTTTTAAAAGTTACTTTATCAACTTGACTATTAAGTGCCCTCTTTTCTGCATGTTATGGCTACTTCATTTCCTCAATGCTCACTCCTCAGAAACAGAACTCTGCAATGTACCCTTGCTATTTTGTCCATGTTTTGTCACTCTCTTCCCTAATTTCCATTTTTCCCCCTGTAACTGTCACTCCTTTCTTTTAATGCTGTTTTTTGGAAAGTTTTACTCCTATAGTGAAGCTGTCTTGTCTTTAATTTTTTCCTCTCGTCTTTTTTTACCTTTCACTCTTATTATAATTATTGTGATTTACTTCTGTGTTCCTGTAACAAATAACATTTGATTTCATTAGACATTTTGGAATCCATGTCAAAATCAAAACTGCCTTCTCAAATTGCTACTGGTTTAGAAGACACTTCCTAATTTTTTAAATGAGAAGGGAAGCAGCAACAGTACTCTTCAGGGCATTTTCTTCAGTGAAATGAAGCAAGCATTTTCAGCTACAGGTTTTTGTCATAGAAGAAGAAATTTTGGACAAAACCAGAGAATTTGCTGTGTTTTGACAGTAGGCAAGTTATGACACAACCTCTTAGTGTTATGTTGAAGACCTGTATGGAAATACTTACGTGTGTGTATAGTGGGCTTACTATGGTTTCCTCTGAATTCATCTACTGATCTCTATGGTTTGAATGGGAGCAGTCCTGGGTGCTCTGTGTAGGACCGGAAAACAGTTTTCATTTAAAGGATTTGTAAGATTAAAAAAACCCATAAGGGTTTGTACCTGCAAGAACCTTGTGCTGCTGGCTTGTGAATTGGGGCTGCTTCATGAACATTGGAGCCTCTTGATTCTCAGTCCAGCCAGGTGTAGAGTGGGCATGGAACAGAGAGCCAAGGACACATCAGCCTTCCTCATTTAAGCTATTCCTGCTCATCATTACTTACAACTGAAAAATCTCAGCTAGTAGCAACAGTGTCTGTCATGGAAGTGCAAGTTATTTAGTGTTGAGTTGCTTTTGCAGACCAGAACCTGGATTTTTAGGACTAATTAATTTCCTGCTCTCCAAAGAGCGTTAGAAATGTTACTCATTTTGGTTCTAAAAGAAATTTTGTCAAATATACTGGATTTAATAAAATCTAGTGTAAATGTTTAAACACGTATTTACTTTAATTAATGAAAATTAAAAGGAATATCTTAAACTCTAATTTGGTGTTCTGCCAGCTTAAGCAAAGATGAATGGAGCATATTAAAAATGAACACAGCTCTTATTTTTTGTGGGTTATATAGGCCTCTTTCTCACTACATACATCAGTTAGCAAAGTCTCCTTTCAGCAGTGGAAATTTCATTATCACTTCTAACTCAGGTTTTGTAACACATTAAAGTTTCCAAAAGTTAATGACTCTGGTTTCTTCCTTTGCAACTTCACCTTTCATGAAAGAGCATGGAAAAGAAAAGAAATGACAGTAAGACTGAATTACGAACTCCCGAAAGCTGAGGACAGAAACTGCATGTGCTTTGGAAGCTGAACTCACTTCTCTTGATTAATGCCAGGCAACACTGATCACCTGCATGGGTTTGCTGAAGCAGTTGTAGCTCATATCTTAATCATTCCAGTTTTCCAGTGCAATATTTTAAGAGTAACACAATCAGCACTGTAAAAATCTGTTAGTTGTTTGAAAACTGGTGTCAGACATTCCTCACTTCCAGTCTTGGATAGTGATCAACATCCTCCAGATTTCTTTACCGATAGTGAACTTCCTTCTCATTCTGGCCGGTGCACTCCCGGCACTTGGATGGAGTATCAGCAGTGTTGTCACCATGTGCCTTTGCTGCCATGCTACTGTTACCCTTACATCTGGTGGCTGCTGAAGCCAATATACCTCAGTAACTTTTTAGATACTTACCTGAGCAACTTAGTATCTCTGTGAGTGTCACCCCACTTGTGGGGTGTCCAATTGTGGGACAATTGGAATTTTATCTCACGGAGGTGATGCAGGTCCTAATTACATGATCAAGTGCTTGAGGTTCCCTGAGAAAAGTGATTTCAATATGCAAAATACTGCAACAAAATAAATTAATCTAGATAGCAGAATTCAGTCCTGTATGCCTACATCAGCCTAATACCCTGTGCTTTTCCTCTTTTCTTCACCATTAGCCAAAACAGATAGGGTTTGTTTTCCCTTTGATCGCATAGATTTGACAGTGAAAGAATGTTCTCAGCTTGTCATCCTGAACCTTCCCACTTTTCCTGATGATGTGACCCATACCATGAGGAAGATCTGTAATTGTGGACAGATGTCTCTTTGGGGAATGTGCAGATACTGCAGGAGAGGTGAGAGAGGACCACACACAAACCACTGACTCCCGAGAGCAGCAGCTGGGGCTTGGAGGTGGCTAGTGAGAAATAACTGTGTGAAGAGCAAAGATTTTTTCAAAAGCTATGTCTTGGAATTTCCACAAGTTACTCTAAAGAGTCTTATTTTTTCAACAGGGTAAATATCTCAGGCTATTTTGAATATACTTTTGCAATAAGACACTGTCTTCACTGGTACTGTCCTTGGATAACATGAACTCTGTTTCTGTGATATTTTCGTATCAGTCTGTGCTATTGGGTATTTCTGTGCTCAATCTTCAAAAAGTTGGAAAATTGCTGAAAACAGTTTTTTTCAATGAAGAATATGACTCACTCAGGATCCAGCAATGGGTTGTATGTACATTGGAAGTACCAAGTACATATGCAAGACTAAGGGTAAAACCAGGCACAGTAACTGTCAAAATCAGTTAACCCTATTATTCTCCACATTTCAAAGCTCTTAGCATACTTCACAGTGGAATAAAAGCAAATTATATCTGATAGATATATAGAAGACACAACATCAAAGCAAATTAAGAAGGAAGTGAGATGGAGAGACCCATTTGCTCAAAGTATTACTGGCTTGAATATTAGAGGGGAATGTTCTGGGATTCTTTAAAGCCCTTTTTAAAACTTCTGGGTCTGGATACCAGCCAGCCTCCCTTGGTAATCTACTCCACTGCCCAATGTCCTCATGAGGAGCAAGTTTCAACCTATATCCAGCCCAAACTTTTGTATTATCTCTTGTCCTCCCACCATGTACTATTTTGGATGACTTGTCTCCATCTCCTAGATGAGCCCTTGGTGCACTGGCTACCCTCATTTGGTGATATCTACAAATTTCATGGAAGAGTGATCCAGCATCTCTTCCAGGACACTAATAAACATGGTTGGTAATCAGGACAGGTCTCATACATATTTGCAGTAGCAGTTGCCATTGATACTACTGGTAATATTAGAACATCATGTTATTTACTAGAAAGAGCAGAAACAAACTCTTAAGACCTTGGAGAGACTGGCAGAGTAGAGGTCGCACAGAGAAAATCATGGCAATGTTCATGAGATGTGATTCTTCTCAGGAGACAGTCCATTTACTGAGATTCATTATGCAAATTTAATGACTCTTTAACATTTGCAGCTCTTCAAATTTATTGTTTCAGTCAGGTCTTGATCACTAGCATATCTGACTAAAAGCAAGGGACTGGATTTTGGCTTTTTTCAGCAGTTTCATGGAAGAAATAATAACTAATTAATAGCATTATACTTAAAGAGTCCTCCAAACTCCTTTAGCAAATCTATGAATAGAGAAATTAGGGTTGTTTAAAGCTAATAACCAAACTTCTGGTAAAGACTACTTTGCTAATGCTATTGAAATCTTAAGGACAGTTTCAACAGAGTGTTCTGTGAGACAGGCTTCGCCAGAAACATTGTCAGCCACAAACAGTACCAAGTTCCTGCACTGGAGCTCCTTGATACTAGCGTTGGAAGGCTTTCAGGGCAAGACACAAGGAAATGTATTTAACTCAGCAATGACTGTGCTTTCTCTTGTTTTGTGTTGGTAAACTCAACCTCCCCATTGCCTCCCCACACGGGGCTGTTTACATAGCCACATGATCATGCAGTCCAGTGGTTGTCCAAGCAAGGGTAATCTTTTGTTGCTCCTACCTGAACTTTGCAAACAAGCTAAAGGCTGGGTATGCTGTAGAAATCACAAGATGGCATCAGAAACTTCTAGGTTAATGTTTTCCTTTAAGGAAAGTAATATATAATCATTTATGTAACAAAACAAAACAAATGTTTTGCTTTCCATTACTTTCAAAAGAAAGTACAAAAATCCTATTCCTGTTCACATTTTTGTACATCATTACACTTACTTCGGAAGAACATTTTGGAAACTTCCCTATTAAATTCTTAAAGGTCACTCCTAAAACAAGGTACTCAAACATACCCACAGGGATAGCATAGTCTGTGTCATCCTACAAGTGGGTAGCACCAATTTACTTTTATCATGTGTCTGTGCAGGTGTAGTAATTCCCACTCCTAGAGGTTTGTATTTCCTCCACATTGCTGTGTACCTCTGCACTTCAGCTCTGCACTAACTGTCAGACATCCAGCAATCCCAGCATCCATTGTTGGAAAAATACGAATGTTTCTCAGCTTTAGGGAGAGAGAATGAAATTAGAGGTAAGAAAACCTAGATGATATCATACAGAAAACACAGATTGACTCTTATTGTTATTGATAAATACTGAATTTACACATCCACATTTTTAATATATTCAGATATGTGTGAGGTAATTCAATAATTTCTAAAAGCTCCAGTTAAGTTCTCTGTAATTAAAAAAAAACAGACATCATATCTTTGAGGGTTTTTTGATATTGTTAGAAAATTATGCAAATGATGGGCATCCAAGAGGAATAGCAACAAACCCAAAAATATATGCCAAAATATTTCCTTCAAATTACAGCTAGTTCTAGCAACATTATCAACATTATGTGCTGTAATAAATTACATCAGTTATTAGTATTAAAATTATATATTTTGTAGGTGACTGGCTCTACTTAAAAAAAGAATACAGCTTTTCAATGGTCCCACAGAATAATGGGATTAAAGCCTCTTTATTTTGTAAAAACTGCAATGACCCATCCTGCCTGCAGGAAAACACACCTCTACTCTCCATGTGGATGAAATACTTGAGTGATTTTGCAAAAAACAAACATTTAGATGCAACTTCTTAAAAAAGCAAGCATAACTGTCACAGCCTACATTGGAGGCTTTGAGTTTTCTCTTTCCTAGTGATGCTTCTCTGTGTAATTCCTTTTTTTCTCC
>VWYP01027304.1:1212668-1232905 GCA_013400435.1 Pycnonotus jocosus | reverse complement strand
ATGCAGCTTTTTTATATATATATAGTATTTCTCTTCCTCTTTGGGGTGCATTTGGAAAGGTGCTGGTTAATGTGGTTAAACTACAGATTTAATTTTTTATTGAAAGCTGTTAGATTGGCTATCAAGTCAATAAATGTAAGTAGGGTTGTAGTTGATGCTACCTTTCAAAATTCAGAGGTTAAGAAAAATCCTTTTCCTGTCCTTTTATGTCTAGTTTAGATAGACTTTTATTTCTTTGAAGCAAAATGGGCAAATAGATTTTAGAGTATTAGTAGAATCATTATATCACTGTCGTTGGTCCTGGGGTTGCCAGGCCTTTTCTGATTATCAGATGCAACAAATGACGTCCAATTTTATTGACCAGTTTGGCTTCAACGATGAGAAGTTTGCTGATCAAGATGACATTGGCAAGTGAGTATAATATTACACTGAATTTGGCTGTAGTCTTGTGAGTTTTCTTTCTTGCTGTTTTTTTGGCTCTGGTTTTGCTGATAAGTACAAACATTTACTGATGTGAAGCAGCTGCCAGTCAGTCCTGTCTTTTTGTGCCATCTGTGTGCATTGATAGAAGCCTCCCTGAACAGAGGAAAGCAACAGCTTCTCTTCTTTTTCAAATCTCCAACAATGTGCCAATGTTGAGAAAGCTGTGCTTGTGAACAAAAAACTGAATTATAACTCTGCTTTCTAACAGAGTCTTTTTAACAGAGAGCTGTGGCTCTCTGTTCACCTGCCATTGTTTGGGTCGCTTTCACTTTGTCTCAAGGTGGATTGTTTTCCCCTGCTGATGACCAGATGATTAGCTCTACTTCTAGGTTTCCCTAGGAAAGATGACAGGAACAACTTGTCTCTGAGTGTACTTTTCTGTAGGGGAGAGTAGGGAAGGGTATTGTAAATCTGCCATTGTTTATAAGGTTGAGGCAGTTAAGACTGATTAAATAGTCTTAAGTGAAGGATGAGGAAATGAGAACAGTCTTGCTCAGGTTAAAAAACCCAAAACTAAACGAAATCCAGCACACAACAGAAAACACGCCTCACAAAAGTAGGTATATCATAAGTAAATGGATGCAATAAAGGGAAAAGGGGTTCTTGCTGATGGTAGAGTTGATCATGGTTTTTTGTAAGATTTCATGGCATGCCAGAACATCCAGGTAGGAATAAAAAACAATCCATCAGGATGGTTTTTAGAACTTATTTTTATAATCATCTCAGTGCTCTTCTGTAAGACATATTTAGTAAGTGATGTCTGACTGGAGCTTCTGTCTTCCATCCAAGAAGCATTGCTGCCTTTTTATACCACAGAACCTGCTGAGATTAGAGATTAAGATATGACGGTAGAGGAAGTAACACAGGATACTGCTTAACTTTGTTAGAGGCAAGTGGATTTTGGCAAGGATAGGAGTTGAAATTCCTTTAAGTTTATGCCTTTAGAAGTCTGTTCTCTTGGTAGATGATGACTACTTACGTAAAGAGGTCTCAAGACTTGAGACAGGTATACTTACAGTGTACTCATGGGTTGAATTAAGCTGTAGGTGAAGTTACTTTGAAGATATCCTTTCTGTGCAAGAATCAATTACACTCTAAGTTATCTGCATGGTGTTGTACAGTAATTCAGATGGTGTCTTGTGTTGTAATACAGTCACACTTGCAACTAAAGGTTCCTTTACACCACTCACCTTTTTCCCTACTTCATAATGCAGTGAATATTAGAGGAGGAGTAATGTGTGCTCTGCTGAATGCACTCATGGCTAGACAAAGAATATATGAACTCCTTTGATAGGTAAAGATTTGTCAAGCCTAATATATAGCATTATGTTTGGGAAAATATTTCAGTGATTAGTTAGAAAATATATTAGTTGGGTTCTTTTGTTAGGAAACAGAATTTGATATTTTTCATTTTGTCCCTTCCTGTTGAAAAGGTCCTTTGATAGAAGGATGAAATCAATTAAAATGTATAAGAACTGCAAATGCAGATATTTGCCAGATTTTGAGATATATCATGGTAGAGCATAGCCACGTTGGGCATTTTTAAGGACTAAGTTTTTTCCAGTGCATAGCAATACAGTATTTGAGATTTGGGTGTATAATTTCAGTTATGCTTGTTTAGGCTTGTTGCATCTTTGCACCTAACTGTAGATGGCAATGTTCTGTGTTTTTGTTTAAAATATTAAACAATTTTAAAAAATCACAGGAATGCCAGGCCTCCTTGGTGTGTAATCTTGACTGTTTTGTGTTGGAGACGACTTTGTCTTTTATCTTTTATTTTTAGATTATTGGAAAATAAGAAACCAAAGAGAAATTAAATGTCTTCATGTCACGCTAGAAAATCCTGTTTCATTGAGTACATTTCTTTTTTTTTCTTTGTAGTGTTTCTTTTGATCGGGTTTCGGACATCAACTTTACTCTCAATACAAATGAAAGTGTAAGTATGTGTTCCAAAATGATCAGAAAAATTACTGTCTTTTAAACTTTGCATGACATCAAAGTTTTGGCAGTGGTTATATTTACTCCTTTTATATGGAAATCACTGGAAAATAATTACCTTACCTTATTCCCATATCATGAGATTTGCTAATTGAAAGACACTTATTATTTTTCTTTTTGATCAATATTAAGCAGAATTGCTTCTAATTTGTATAACTGTGTTTAAGATTGGGCTTAGATCTGATTTGTGTGTATTACACAAATTTTGTTTTATGATTAGAAGCTATTTAAATCTTCAGTGTGATTGTAGTGACGGGAAAGTAAGGACAGAGTTTCTGAACAACGATATTATTTGTTGATTGAACTAAAATGACCCCCACTACAGAAAATAAAGCTGGAGTATTTTGTGCTCTGGTTATCTGGAAAGCTCTTTGGGGTTACTCCCACATCCCATTTTTAAACATGATGGAAGCTCCTAAGTGTTTTTTTGGTCCACTCAGCTTGTTAGTAGCCAAGTAAAACAAGCAGCACTGCATATTTTCTTGACAAGCTTTAAATTAAGGCATTCTGGTTTTCTGCTGCTTTTAGAGAAATACCTAAGATTCTCTTCTGAATAGTCATGTATTTTCAAGATGTTTACTAATGCAATATGGATATGTAATATGAATACTTTTGCTGTATTTAGGGCAATATTGCCTTGTTTGAAGCATGCTGTAAGGAGCGGATACAGCAGTTTGATGATGGTGGCTCTGATGAAGAAGACATTTGGGAAGAAAAACATATTGCATTTGCACCAGAGTCCCAGAGGCGTTCCAGGTGAGAAGGGTGTTTCTCATCCAAGTAACAGTGTCGTGAGGCTGCAGTTATGCACCTGTCCTCTGATTCTGTCTGTCTGATGCTGACTGTCCAGCATAACTAGGTATTTCCATTCTGTGGAGAAATGAGTGGTGGTGTGGTTTTAGTACTTTGTTTACCAGCCATAATTTGCAGAAGATGCAGTTTGGCTTTTGTAGCTTGTTGGGTTTTGGTTTTTTCCCTGCTGTGTATTCTTTCCTTCTACTTTTAACCTGGCCCAGCTGTCCTTGCTTTGGACAAGGCAACCCAGCTCCACACCTCTATTAGCCCTTGCTGTCCTCACTACAGTACCAGTATGGCTGTGAGCAAAGGAAAATGCATTGAGTGGAACGAGCATCTAGTCCCCAAAAGTCAGGGCTGTGTGGCCTCCCTTTCTGTCTGCTGAAAGCCTCTTGATGTGATCAAGTGAAAAATCTTAAACCTTGTTTCTTTGAGAGAAAAATGAGGGGAATGCTAAGAGCTAAAGATTGTACCTCAAGTAATCTGTCAGAAATAATTGTAATTCTCTCTAGCCTTAAACTCTGCAGTATTTCATTGTACCCAGGGTGTTATACTAAAACCAGAATGTAAACTCTCCTTTGTATTTGAAGTTCGGGCAGTACAGACAGTGAAGAAAGTACAGATTCTGAAGAAGAGGATGGAGCTAAACAAGACTTGTTCGAATCCCACACCAATACAGAGGACAAAATGGAAGTAGACTTAAGTGAACGTATGTAGCTTTTTTTCCCTGCTGCTTTGGGTTATAGGAAATTGTTAGATCTAGCAGCCTGATTCTGTAGGAGTTTCCTCGTTGACTGGTTTTATTCCAACTGTCTTAAAGTAGTCTTTCCCACTTGCCACATAGCATGCACATATTGGGAAGTTTGAATTCCTTACGTGTCTTAAATTACTTACTCTCTCTAAAATTCATGTTTCTACTGTTCAGGAGTTAATAAAGGAGGAGTAGTCAGAAAGGGGAGGATTAAATACTCATTTATAAATATTGAGTGCCTGCAGAAACCTAATATGTTACTATTCAAACCCAAAAGATGGTATTTTTAATGGAAACCTTTCAGACCAGCTTTTTGACTAACAATGCTCTTTTAGAAGACTTCCTACAGAAGCTAAGTGAACATGCATTGCTCTGGTTTCAAATGTGAATGAAAGATATACGTCAGAAGACTCTTACGTGGCATCTTAACTGATGTAATAGTTTGAAAAGTTTTCATGTTCAAGTCATACTAAACTGGCTTTTGTTAAACTGGAAATGTCTGTAGGTAAAAGCCCTGTGTTTATCTAGACTGTAAGGAATTAAATTAGAAGGAAAAGTTAAGGGTTTTCTTTTCTTTTGTCAGATTGGTGTCGTTGGCATCTGTGTGTCAAACAAGTTTTGATCCATGTGGGTCTCCTCCCATATCTGCCTGGGTTGGAATTTCTAATTGCTAGTCAGAGCTTCCTTTTCAGCCTGTTTTTTTGTATGTAAGTGTTAATGAAAAACATGTTTCCCTTGGGTAGGTGAAGTATTTTGAATTGACCTATCCTAAATTAGATGCTATTCACAGTTGCTTCCAAATTTAAAATATCAATAAATATTTTAAGTTGTAAAAAGCCTTAAACTTTTCTGAAACCTAGCAGTGGTGTTAGTGCATGAGAAATTATTTGAAGAAGTTGAAAAAGGGATGAAAACTCTTACAATTTTCATCATTATAGAAATGAGTTTGAAAAAGGGTAACAAATATTGAGGTTAATTTAAAGGATAAAGAGGGAGTGTACTTGTGATTTCATATGTTTTATTAGTTTTGTTCTTCAGATAAAGTTTTTTGTTTTTTTTTTTTTAGCAGAATATCTGCCTTACTAGCAGAATTTTCCTTTTAGGGAATACATTCATTTTTTAAACAGGATGTACAGGATTTTTCTGCATGTGCTTTTGAGTCTAGTTATGAATCTTGCTTCTCTTTATGGTGTGTACATAGAGAGAATCAGTGTGTTAGGCATATATGCACTCAGGTTCTTTATAGAAATTTGTTCCTAATGAACTTCATGATGGTTTTTCAGCACCTAACTGGTCAGCAAACTTTGATGTACCCATGGAGACTGCACATGGTGCCAGTCTGGATTCTGTTGGCTCTGCTGTGTGGAGTACTGAAGCATCTGTGCCAGCTAAAGAAACTGGCTGGGCTTCCTTTTCTGACTTCACATCTTCTCTGAGGTAAGAATGTTTGTTAGTTATTCAGGTGAGTTTGGTTTTCTTGGGGTGACTATCTCTACACAAGCCTGTGTTGCTGGTGTATGTAAAGTGTCTGAAGAGCGCAGTGTGTTCTAATGGCATGTGTCTGTATGATCTCCCTTTCCAGGATGGGTGGGTACTAGTGTTTTGGGTTTTTTAAATTTCAAATTTTTATGCAGCTGTGATAACTAGGTTAAGTAGTTCTGCATGATTTTGAGAACATCCAAGATAACGCTGTTCCTTTTTTGGATTGAATTCTACACTCTACTGAAGTCTTGTGTATGTACCTAATCAAACAGATGTAAATTTTGAGTTGCCAAATATTGTCAGTCAAGAACTAATTCTTTCTCATATTGGAAGACTTTGCTTCTATACATTTGGCTTTTGACTTTCTGTCTGGGCATTAAAACAGCTCAGATATAAAAGTATGATTCTTTTCTAGATAAAAGTGTTTTTTCATGACTGAAGCAGGTAAATTCATTATCAAATTAGGGCCTAGAAAATGAAGAGTTGGAGTGGCCACATAACTGGATAGAAGAGACATTCCGTAAATGTTTTTCGAGTGGCCAAATCTTGTTGGCCATCTGAATTTCCTTAGAATGAAAAACTTGTAGTTACACTGTATATAAAATCAAGTCGTGAGATCTCTTTTGTAGCAGTTTATGACTGCACTGGCAGTCTCAACAGAGAACTATCAAGTTGGAAAAATGCATTTAGCAAACCAGTTAAAAATATTTGGAAACATTGCAAGGAGCTGGTGATACATGTATGCCCTAGTTACCAGGGACATGTCCACTAGTACTGGTAATGTAACAAAGTCAAGTAAAAATAGAAAGACCATCAAACACCCTCAGCTCAATTCTGGTGCATTTTGCATTACTAAACTTACATTTAGCATGTTTTTCTAGCACTCTCTAGAAACAAATGTGGTGTAATTAATTTTCAGTCTAGTTCTAGGCCTTATAGTTTTCATAGAGAACTAATACTGTTTTAAGAACACTTTATTTTGCTATTCAGAAATGTTTCTAAAATTTTTTTATATTCTACTTGAAGCTCAAAAGACTCCTTAAGAAGTAATTCTCCTGTGGAAATGGAAACAAACACAGATCCAGGTGATCCCTTGAGTGCAAATGCAACTACTCTGACAACACAGCTAGAGAGTAAGTAAACTGCATTACCAAATGCAAATGGCTTGACTGTAGGAGTTGTACATTAGAAAAATCTCCCTGAACTCTAAAACTTTAAGTTTCCAAAGACTTCTCTGGCTCTAGTGCTGCTCTGACAGGTATTAGAAGTGACTTTTCAAAGAATTTATAAACTATTTAAAATAGTTTCCAATGTAAAACAAAAGTCAGTGTTACTGATATCTCCAAAAAGTGTGCACATTATGAACAGAAAAGCATTACAAAGAAACAGAGTTTGTTCTGTTAGAGAATCTTGTCACCTGTGTATGCATTTAGCTGAGCTGATGCCCATAAAGAATGGTGGCCTCCAGTCTTGGCCTGTGTGGCAATAGGCTTCAATGTGTAGCCTCAATGTGTTCAAACGTCTTCCTGCTTATGCCTTTATAAGCCATTTTCACTATGCATGCCCTAATTGTTTGTTCCATGTGTATGAACTGGTTACTCTTACTAAGGCCTTGTTAAGGCAAAACCGTTGCAGTAACCATTGTATCAAAATGAAACAAGCTACAGACTGTGGCTTTTTCGTAAGCCATTTGTGAGTAATACTCATGCTTTCTATATGGCACTTGCAGAAAGGTGACATTCTCTGTAAGGAACAATTCAAGAAGTGTGCAAAACTGCAGAAATACTGTTCTTGATATGTTGGCTTAATTCCTTGCACATGAAATAGAAACATAACCAGCCTTGTACTAACTTGCTTCTATTTCTACCTGCAGCCCCAGGAAGTGTTGCTATGGAGGCCAGCTCAGACGGAGAGGATGATGCGGAAAATGCAGACAAGGTAACCGAGACGGTCATGAATGGCAGCATGAAGGAGACACTGAGCCTAACTGTAGATGCTAAAACTGAAACTGCCGTTTTCAAAAGGTGAGATTGCCTATTTATTGTCTTCCCACCATGTAAACAGAACACTGTTGATGGAATACTGTGTCATCCAAGAGAGTTCTTTTTAAATGTTAATTCCTGAGGCTTTAACTAGAAACCTTTCAAAGTAATTGTTTTGAAATTTGACTTCTAGTTAGTTACTATAACTTGAGACTTCAGTTTCAAGCCTTAGTTTCAGTGGAAGGTTATTAGCAGAAGACTGAGTCAGCTTTTGTCCCTGATGCACATTATTATGCATTTTTCATGTACGATTCTTTTAACATTGCACATCAAAACTAAGCTTTTAAAATTTTGACCAGAATTCTTAGATTTGGATTGGAATTTTATTCTTCTCCTCTGGGAGGACGGAAGATAAAAGTTGAAGACCAGCCAGGCACTGCTTTTGAGTGTAGCTCATGAGACACTTGGGGTGATCACTGTTGGTGGTATGCACAATGGTGTTAAATCTGTTCTGGACTACAGGTGGCACATGGAATTCTAGAATAACTGGAGAATAACTTCCTAGTTTTGCTATCTTCTGATACAAAGATTGAGAAATAAGTGTCTTACAACACAGTGAAATTGTATATTATATGTACATCAACACTGTGATCCTTTTATGAGAATAAAGCACATTTCAGTGTTGTCTACTTCATCTCATTTTCTAAGATACTGTGATCTCAGATTTAATGATCAAGTGCTTTTTATTTAGTATCAAATATTTATGTAGGGAAACAGAGGCTACAAACAGTATGATGTGCAAAAATTTTGCCTTTATTGGAGCTGATGTGTCCTGCCTCCACCCTGATGTTGACAAACTGGAACACACTCCTAAAGCATTTCAACATGCAACCCCCTCTTCTTGTTCTTTTAGAATAACTTCCTAGTATCTGTCCCTGTTTCTAGCTTTATATACTAAAAAGTTGTCAGTATGTCTTGGAAGTTACTTAAAAAAACAACCCTGAGTCGATTCCAGTATAAGAAACTTTTCCAGTGTTACTCCTTACATTGCCTGTTGTTTAACTTATTTTGTTAGTGGTAGGAGATAATTCCTGAACCATCCAAAATGAATACATCTTGAAAACCAAGCAGCTTTCCATCACTCTTGATTCCATCCTTTTGATTATCTGAGTGACTTCTTACAGTTTTTCAGCACAGAGGAGGGAAAATTTATGACTGGACAGTGCTTCTAAATCAAATGGCATTGATAGAGAAATGAACCACAGCACTTTAGATAAGTGTTGGGACTCTGTGCAGATCAATGTGACACGAAGCCACCCATAGTGCATTGCTGATTTAGTAAATGATGTGTCTGCTCTCCAGTTTGTTCTGTCTTTTGCACAATGCTTTTACATGGTCTTCACTCTTAGATGTTTACAAATTTGGTTTAGTTATCCATGGTGTCTTTAAACTTCTCCTTAAAGTAGTTTAGCTCACATGCACTTTCAAGTTGTGTGACTTGTGATACTGGTACAAAAACTTAACATGAGGAGGCAGCATCTGGTGACAGTTCCTGCCTACCTTCATGAATTACCTGCTGGAAATGTAGTTGAAAGGACACAGAGGTGCAAAGAGAGGCAATATTATAGAACTGCCACAGTCAGAAGGAGCCTTGAAAGTTTATCTGGTCCAGTCTTTTATGGGAAAGGGAGCCCAGATGAGATTACCAGGCTCTCTGTCCGATTGTATATTGAAAACTTCTAGTAATGGAGACTCTGGGGTCTTGATTTGGAAGGGAAGTGTCAAAAAACATACAAGGAGGCTCAAAGGTGAGGTCTTAAATGAGAGAAACTGATCTACTCTGATAGAGATGTGCAGCTTCATAGTGACTCAGTGTTCAAGTGGCGTTTTTTTAACCAACTTGCTGGGAAAAGGTCTAAATGAAGGGACATTTAGAGTAGTGAAGGGAAGTCCTCTCTGGCCTTGTTGGCCTTTCAAAGTGGATGCTTCCAGACTTCAACTTTATCTAGGTTTCTGTCAATAGAAAATTGGTGTTGAAGTCAACAGTGAGGGGATTTATAAGTGCAGTAGTTAATTTGTGGAAAGCCACAAAGGAAAAAAATGTGATTTCTGAACTTAGTTCAGAGTGAAGAACAAACAGGAAAAATAAAAAAAACCCTAGGACCTCACTTTCAATGGTGATGGTGACAAGTATTTTATTTGGAAGGAATGTGAAGAGTATCAAGGCAAGTGAGATGGGGAGATTAGATGGGGAAAACTTGATGAGAGATTGCAATGCAAAAGACAGTATTTTTGCAGGCTCTGCAGGATAGAAGGAGAAAAGAGAAGGATTCATTGAAATTTAAAGGACCCATGGAAAGGAGAACTGTGAGAATAGGAAGAAAACCAGCAGAGGAGATTGGCACTTCTTGAATAAATAGATTTGTTGCCACAGAGGTATAAGATTGATGTTTGTCTACTTCAGAGCTACTTTATAACTATCTCTTGCAGGTATATATGCTCAAATTTGTATTTTAGTTCGCTCATAATGGTGTGATTGAGGTGGAAGAGGGTGGAATGGAGAGACAGAAAAGCTTGGGTTTAGAGGCAAACCAGAAGATTTGTTAGCTAATGACTTTGAGGCTGCCTGGTTACATGGTACTGTTACATAGTGTGAGTGTACAGCTTTCTCACTGAACTATGTTTTTGTCTACAAGAGGAAGTTTGTGAAGTAGATTGGGCTGCAGTCTTTGTACCCCATAAACTATACATAGTATTCACTGTGGAGTTACTAGGAAGTTTATTATGTAAGATAGTGAGTTAATGATTTTGCTGGTATATTTCATGGACAGACTTTATTAATGCTGGTTTCTGAGGGAATCTTGAATTTCTTTTATACTTTCTTCCATTTTTGCATACTTCTGGCTTCAGAGTGTTGAAATCCTATCGGTATGTATAGTAAAGGATCGTGATTGTTATCACTTCAGGCATCACATACATTCCTTTTTTTGTTTCTGATCTTATTTGCAATCACTGTGTTTCCTGCCCTTTTATCCGGTCAAGTTTTAATGGTTGTAAACACCAGTGCATCATAGGTGTTTGTGAAGTCTACAGCCATGTGCTTGATCTTCATGTTGCAATCATAACTTCAAATCCATTTGCATGTGAAATACGGACCCGTCTCAGTTTTCTCCTGTTGCCTGAAATTCCCTGTAAATGACCTTCTAAGTTAAATATATTAAATAACTTCTTGCTTTTGTTTTGTTTTTTAAGTGAGGAAGGAAAATTGACTACCTCGCAGGATCCTTCTTGTAAATATGTAGTAGAAGAGAATACAGAGGTTGCAGAAGAGGTCCCTTCAGGTCTTCAGCCTGCTAATAGCAGTCCAGAACAGAGGTAACTGTATTCAAGGATGTTTTCAATTCTCTAAATAGCAGTTGTGTGCTTTTCTAACAGGATTGATGTAAAGACATTGAGTTTAGCTCAGTCTAAAAATGTGCTTGCTTTTATTTTATAAATTCTCACAAGTTGAGTTTTCAGTTGATTCTAAGACTCTTGAGTCATCAAAGGTGTATTTTTCTTGCAGGGGGTTGTAAATATCCCCATTCTGTTTTGTGACACTGTTACCAAGTGAATTGATGGACAGAACTTCGCTGCATGTTCTGATTATATTGTATATAGCTAAAAAGATGTTAGCATGTTTAGCAAATTTAGATTCCAGTTTTTAAGACTTGTTTATGAGCCGGTATTTAACTAGGTCCTTTCTTCTAATTTCCTGCTCTGCATAAATCTCAAACTTGATGAAAAAGGGGATTCTAATCAGAAAAAAAGCCCTGCAGTACTGGAAATGGGGAAACCCAAAAACTCTTTCACAGTGTCTCCTAGAGATGCTGTCTTTGTCAAGACTATAATATTTTTTAATGCTGATAAGCATTAAATTGTAGGGAAAAAGTTCTTGGCTACTAGGGGATTACCTTTGAGTAAAGTTGCTTGTCTGAACCAATAGAGGGTTCTCAGAGCTAGCAGTTTGCTAGATTGCCTTTAGGTTGTGGGAAATCACCAGGAACTCCTTTCATGGAATCCTGCTGGCTTTAGCAAAGCTCAGAACTTTCTCTAAAGGTGGCTGTTGCAGTAGATCCTCATAAGCACAGGATAAATAACAAGATAAACCTAATGGTGCTTTTGGGACTCCATGTATGTATGACTAGTGGAAGGAATCCCCTAGGTAGGTCTCTGGCTGGTGGCTAGCAGGAGTAATCTCTGCTAAGGAGCCTTGTTCTGTCATGGACTTCTTTCCAGTAATAAGGGAGTGATGGCTGTGCACACTGTCACACTTCCTGTCCATGCAATTTTGTTTCTTACCTTCCAGGTTTCTCTAAAAAGTGTTTGCTTTTGTCTCCTTCTCTCTGTCTTTTCTCTAATGTTGACGTATGTTTTTTAAAAAGTACTTTTAGAGCTTAGCAGCCAAAGACTTAGCTAGGGGGCTCCTGCTGGTCATGTGCATGTAGAGCACGGACCCCAGAGTGGCTTTTCTGTGATGTCCACCATCAGAGAACAGGAGTTACAGGTAACTTTCCTCATCTGTAGTTTCAAGCAGTATTTGCATTCTTTTAGAGAATCTTCAGATGTATTCCACAGACTTGCACTGAATGGAAGTTGAGATTATTTTACCTCTGTTGCTTTGCATATTTTTAATGTTCTCATGCATTGGTTTGATTTCTTTGTAGCAGTCCAGAGCAATTGAGCCCATATTGACCCTGAACTTTTATCTAGAAATGTATATACTGTTACTGTTTTCACTCTTGTAGGTTTGCTCTCTGTTTTCTTCCATACTTCGTGAACGTTTCATCCTAATGGACTGACATTCAAAGTGTTTGTGAAAGGCTCTTTGTAGATTAGATTAACAACTAAAGCAACTTTTTAAGATGCTGTTGTTTTTCCTGTTGTGTCTTAGCTGCTGGCTTTCCAGTGCAACTTTAAATACTCCTGGTATCCCATTTTGCCTCACAGAATAAGATTTGGATAAGTATCAGAAATGCGTTCTTTATTAGTAATTCTCTGAGATACCATGTCTCTAGAGATCACTTACTATCTCAGTTAATGAAGATCACACATTCTTCTGTGGTGTGCTCAGTTAATTGAGTGCTATGCTTAATTAGGAAATAAGAACTCCAGAAATGCTGGACTGCCGAAGATAATTGGGATGAATATGTTATTAGCATATGTTTCCTTCCTTCAGTTCTGTGCTACACAGGTTCTGAGGTTGTTGGTTTTTAGTTTGGTTTTTTTATTGCACCCACTTGAATTTGCTTTGAATCTTTCTTGTATACTTACATGTCTTTTTCTGGCCTCTTAGGACTGATCAACACACCCATTTAGGAGAGGCATCTTTTAATGGCCCTGTATGATATGTGATGTCTACTACCTTGGCTGAAGAGAAAGAACTGATGTCCAAGTGTTTGAGTGTTTCTTGAGGATGTCATCTAGACCCTGTTGAAGCCAGTCACTGCTGCACTAATTTCGCAAGGAATCAGGACCAGCAACATTTATATTCTAGATTTTAAGACACTGTACAGAAATTCATAAGTGTAAAAATATTGCACATTGAGAAATACCAATAATTTTTGCGTATGTTTATATTGTATTGTTCTAAATAACAGGGGGGCCTGTGAAATAAGATCCTGCTACCCATGTAATGATGACAGTAGTGTTATTATAGTTAAAATGGCTGTAAGAATAGTTTTATAAAAAAGTGAATACAAAAATCTAATGTATTTGAGACATAACTATTTGACGATTAGTGTGACCAAAGTATTTAGCAGTTTTCTTACATTTTTCACCTTGTAAAAAAAAAAAAAGAAAATTCATGTTTTTTCTGAAACTGAAATGCCCTATAAATGTTATTTTGGTTGGTTTAGCTTACAAAAGTGATTTAAATAAGAATTTTTTGGTGTTCAACATTTTACAACAGGTTTTTTAATTGGTAATTGTTTTCTGTATTGTTCAAAACAGATCAAAAAATGTAAGTCTATTGGTAGAGATTTAAAGTATTTATTGCAACAGCTTAGTTGAAAAATTGATGTTACTGTAAAGCCATATGTTCTGTTAAGTCTAGTTTGCTTGAAACAATACCTTCCGGGTGAAACACTAGAATATTTGGAGTGCACATGGCTTGTTGTATTTAAGTGGTTCACCTGCCTTTAAACAGTTCACCAAGATTTAGTTTAATACCAAGCATTATACAATTGAACATTTCAGAACAATCTGCGTATTTAAAACGCTATAATCCTTTTAGACAAGTCAAGTAAAAGAAATGCTCATGCTGCTAATATAATTACAGTACCTGCATTTTAAAAGTAAATAGTGTTTTTAATACAAATTTTGGCAGCAGAGCATGTTAATTGGTAATTTCACTGTACTGATCTGTGTGAGGCTTTCATTTGTATGTTCTAAACCAGTTTTTTCACAGCTGGTTTGTATATATATATAGTGATTATGGAAACTAATTCTGTGTAATTTATAATTTTCTATGTCAGTGTAAAATTCCAACAGCCTTCTCAAACAAACAGAAGCAATATACTGTATATTGCCACATTGTCTGGTGAAAGGGTTAAAATACTCCTGCACTTTCAGACGCAAAACCATTTTTGTTTCTGTAATAGTTATATTCATTTATTTTTTACATCATTTGTTTTCCTGACCAGTATTTAAAGCCAAAAGGATATTCTAAACAATGGCCAATGATTTATTTTAGAAGGCGTCCCAAACAACGTGCCTAAACATGACATTACGTACAGAAATAAAAAACCCACATGTATGTCACTGCCCTTACTGCTTTCTCTTTTGCATTTTCTGCAAGGTTCAGTGCACTTGCCCTTGGATGTTTTTGCAAACTGATCAGTTGTGTGAAAATGTAAAACCACAATATCATAAGTGGGATTGGTAACTATGGTTTCCTTTTTATTTGTACTTTATAAATGATGGAATCCTGTCAGTTTCTAAGTTTTCTTTATCAGTTCAGAATTACTTTCAGATCAGCTTGACCAAAACCATTTTGTGTGTTAGCTTTAAGGTTGCCTGCTGTCCTTGTCACTTTGATCTGTCACTGAACAAGCAGCTTTGGAAACAAAACTGCTTATTTTGACACAGGAATTGGGAGTCAAGTAGAAATTCCAAATACAGGCAAGCAGCAAGTTGGTTTGCATAAGTTTGATGTTTATAAGGAGAAAAACTTGAGTCCTTTCCAGTGGAACTATTTGTCCCTTGCTAAAAAGTTGATTTATCTAGCTCTGTAGCCATGAAGACTGGAGAGCACAGTAGATGAAATTGCATCTTGGCCCTGTTGTGTTGCCTTCTGTTCAGCACAGTCTTGTATTTGTCCTTCTCTTCATGAACTGTCATATCAGTCCACTGTTTTGAGGAAGTGTAGGGTGTGTTTTACCCACTCACTCTATTTCCTGCACAAGGAATCCTGAACTTGAAAACATTGGAGGTGTATTTGGGGAGGGTAGGGTGTATGGGTGTGTGTAAACATACCTCTTTTGCTGTCTTTTATCAGTGCTGCTGCTGTGCTGCTCACATAGCCTTACAAAGGTTTGAACGTACTGCAAGAATCCTGAATGGCTGTTACCCAGCCTGTTTCATCAGATTTGACTTGCATGAAGTGGGGTTTGAGTCTTCTTTATG
This sequence comes from Pycnonotus jocosus, assembly GCA_013400435.1. Taxonomy (NCBI): domain Eukaryota; kingdom Metazoa; phylum Chordata; class Aves; order Passeriformes; family Pycnonotidae; genus Pycnonotus; species Pycnonotus jocosus. The sequence goes on along the minus strand of VWYP01027304.1, from coordinate 1,217,749 downwards.
AAAAGGTATTTTAATGCATTTGCAGCATGGACTGAAGTCTAATACCTTTGTACAGGTTTGAGTTCCTACAGTGTTTTTAGCAGCAATTAGGATGAAATGAGCTTGCTTTGAAAGGCTTGTCCACTGCCACATTCCACAGTCCTCTTTGAAATGGCTGAAGGCTCAGTCACTTGAAACTGAATAATGGTGTCAGCTGATGTCAATGGGCAGTGGATTTAACCCTCAGGATTTCTCTGGTAAAGGATTTTTACTCAAGCAGAGTCTCTTTCAAAAGTGGCTAGACCAGTAATATCTGTAGTAGCTCATTGCCTCTTCCCACCTGGCAGAGTGGATGAATCATGCCTTCTTGACCAGTGAAACCATTAAGTGTAAGCCCTGAATTAGTTTTATAGCAAGATTGTTCCATTTAAGTAAAAGCATAAGTCATCATCTTAACTAACATTGCTCTTAATTCACTGAAAAGATAACAGGATAGTGGAAACAATCTCATGATGTCGTTGTACATGGAATCCCGTGTGACCATGCTCTTGAGTGAAGTCTACATTTTTGCACCTATTAAACCTTGTATCTACCTCTTGAAAACAGTGAGTTCTGTGTTGTCATCTGCATACTTCTGTGGAAACTTACTGTGACATTCATTCTTTATGTGAAATCCATTGAGGAGACTTGTGAGGAAGATGAATCAGATTCTTACTGTCATTCATTTTAAACTTATTTTCTGTTTAAATTTTAAAGCATTAATTTCCTTGGAGATTTTGTTTCCTGACATATGTCTCATACAGTTATATCAGGAAGTACTTACTGTATATAACTGACTCTATTAATAGATTTAATCACTTCTGACTGTCTCAGAATAAATAGTGCTTTCTCCAGTGTAGTATAAGTGCTTTGAGTTTCATTATGAAATTGTCTATTGTTTTCCAAACCAGGATGGAAAATGGCTGTTACTGTGGCAGTAAAATGCCCTTTTTTGGTAAAAGTTTTAACGTCTGTCTTTTAGTTTCTGCATCTTACTTGCTATCAGGTAAGGATTTGGCATCTTCCTGTTCCATTATTGTTTGAGTATGTAAGGTTACAGCATGGAAGGAGATGAAGGCAATGAAATTAAGATAAAAGATATTCTTATTGTAAAGATAGAAGCAGTTTCCTGTCTCTTTTAGGTAGGACAGTTCATGACATATTTTGAACTTGCTCAGACCAGGTTCTGTTATGTGTTTCAGATTGTGATTTGCCTTGTGTTTAGTCTTGGTTAATGACTGGGATGTAATCACACTTCTAATGATATCCAAAGGAAATCTGTGTACTTCTTACTCTGCTGCCACAAGCTAAAGCACTGACACCTAAACTTTACCTTGTGTTTTGCTGATAGTGTCTTTCAGAATTTCTCTTCTAGATGAGTCTGGGCTTAGTGTTTTCATATTTTTTATTGGAGAGGGGAACTTTTTCTGTATTTCTGTCTTCTTTAAGTTGCTAAGTACCTTGCAGTTTGAGGTGGGATTACCTTTATCTGTCTGGCCATAGCTTAAAATACTGTAATTCTGAGGGTCTCATTTGGGGTTTGAGTTGTGTATGGTGTGGGTGCTTTCCTGTGGTCTGTCTCAAATCATAATTCTGAAGACTAATTTAGATGCCAACCCAGAGTAAGAAAACTACACCTTGCCTGGCTGTGGTTGTGTAGATTTTGTCACTCATGTCCCATCAGGTACGTTTGCCCATTTGCACAGGGGAATTTTATCTGGTTGTCTCACTACTTTGATCTCTGGATGATATTTAGGTAGATTTTTAGGGTAGATATTTGAGGTGTTTGATTCTAAAGGGTCTAATAGACATAATTTTTTCAGATGGAACCTGGACCTGTTATGGATTTGTTAGGTCTGCTTTTAAACTCTGCTGTGTGCCACACTTCTTTCTTACCTTTCTTACACACTTCTATCTTCCATTCCCCTTGTCTACACCAATTACCTGTCAAGGATCGTTCACAAATTCACCTTGGGTAATGCATTTGTCTGGGTCCTTTGCAAGGGCACTGAAGCCTGACTGCAGACATTGCAAATAAAACATGCTTTTCCTTACACAAAACAATTAAGTGTTTGGGAAATCTCTGCTACTTTTCCAAATGAAAGATAAAAAATGTTGACTGTCTTCTACTGATTCTTGTATCAGACAGAGGCACAAGATTGCTAAGATAAACTAGGACTGCTAAAAAACTCAGGTGACCTTGTTTCTGTTGTTGGGAGTTCTCTAAAGCACCTTTCCTCATATATCTGTATAGAAACATTTGTTAGTGCTGTACTTGTTAAAAAGGGTTGGATTTCTTTAGTCACTGCTAAACTTACAATTCTGAGATGTGCTTTCAGATGAGAAGGGCTCTGCTTTAGAGGGAGCCATGGAGGACTGTGCATATTGACAGACAAGGTAGTAACAAGGAACTATGAGATATTCATGGGACTGTTGGGCTGAGGAAATGTGCCACTTTCCTTTTTAATGCTAGTACTTTGCTTGTCTAGTTTGAGCTACTCTAAAGATAAATCTCTGAACTTGGAAAGTGGTGGATGACTTCCCGGTAAGTAAATTGTTTCAAGCATTAGTTACACAATTCCTGTAGAATTCATACTTATTTCTATGTACAAGCACTGAGGACAATTTTTAACTGAACTATTTAAATAAATATATAGATTCACACCTGTGTGCATGCACATCAGTGTGTAGGATACATTCTCTCCACATGTTTGGTGCAGTGCCCGTGATGCATTTCCAAAGTGCACTGAACTGTGGAGTTCCAGGAAGAACAAATAACAAATAACAGATTACAGCACCTTCTAAAATATTTCAGGCTTGTCTGCGTGTGTAGGACATTGTCAGTGGTCTCTGGCCAGCCTGAAGGTATCTTGATGGGAGGAGGAACTGGTGCCTCTGGTGTCAGAGGCAAACTTCAGCTTTTGTCAGATGATTCCTCTGATGCTCTCTTGAGCTACTTGATAGATATGTGCCTGTGGTAAGGCATATTCAACTGAGAGTCTTTTACAAGCTCAATTACAATTTAGAATGGAGTAACTCAGGAAAGGACTTGGATTGTAAAACTAAGTGCAGGGCAAGGGTTGTGTTAAGCATGAGTTTTTTCATGTGCATGCTTGGTGCTTTTCCATCTGAGCTGTTCTCTAATGGTCTTTTTTTTGAGAGGGTATGGACTGTGTGTTAAGTGACTAACCAGTTCCTTCCCTGAGGAGCAGATGCTACTTCTGGATACATATTTGTGCTAAGTGTCTGGCAAGGAGTCAAGAAAGTGGTGGTGGTGAAGTGTGACACTTGTACAAAAACTGGATCATCTAGTCACATTAAAACATTTATTGGGAGTGAGAAGTCTTTGTATTGACAAGTGTGCAAAAAGGTTATAGGTAGGCAACGCTCAAGTGGAAAGGTGATTGCTTTCAAGTATCAGGATACTGGCTTGGAAGAAATAAAGAAGGGAAATGGCAAAGCTCTGATTGCAGGGGAAGGCAGTTTGAAGTTCTTAATCTCAGGCAAGGCCTCATTTCACTTCAGTGGGCTACAAAAAGATGAAATCTTGCTGGCTGCCTGCCTGCCTGTGGAATAATGCATTGCTCTAAACAAGAATCCTTAAACGGCCTTAGGCTCCTGGGAGAATTCTTTTTCATAGTTCCTGGCAGTGATGCCTGTGGCACATTATTCATGAAAGGAAAAGACTGAAGTTGTGAGGTGCAATAGGAGAAGAAAACACACAATGAAATCCTCTGAATAAGTTGTGTAATGAAGTCAGGATTTGTACTTACGGTGTATCATGTAGTGACATCTGGCCCTCTGGAGTGTGAAGATTCAGAAACTTGAATGATTGCTGCTGCTAGAGAAAATCATCTTACTGGTTTTGTGTTAGAAAACCTTCCTCTATCTAAACTTGCTGTGAGGACTGTGAATTTAGTCTTCATTTACTCATAAAAGATACGACTGATAATATGGCATGTTTGAAAGAGTAACTAGTTAATTTTTAAGATTATTTTTGTGCCTATCATAATGTCCAGCCATATGTGTCACCAAGGTATTCCACAGGCACTTACTGACTGTAGGACTTAGTATGGCCTCTGGACTTCAGATTTGCTCTGGCTTTGACACAAACCAATATTTCACTGCTTGAATACTGCTGTCTCTGACAGTCTTCATTGTATGTTTTTATGACAAAAAAGCTTTTTTGACCTCAGAACAGAAAGAGTAATGGAGCAAGAATTACATGTTTATAAACAATCCATGGCCATGATTTGTGCCACAAACCTTTAAGAATGTCTTAGAAACTCAAAAATAAGCATTTCTGTTAGCTACAGTTTTTCTGTTGAGGAGAAATAAACGTAATGAGACTGACTGCTAGGCTGTCAGGCATTTATTCAGCGTTCGGTTTACTGAATGTGTCTAGGAGTCACTGTCTGCTGCTGCCATAAGCTTCTGTGGTGGCTGAGGATGGGACTGATGAAGTCCTACAGTAATAATACTTGAACTTTGAAACAAACCGCTCTTGGTGTAAGAAGCAAAGGGGAGAGCAGAATCCATGTCAGTATTTCTCAATGCTTTTCATTAGAACAGGCTTGTATCCTTTTTCTCCAAGTGCTTTATCAGAATAATTTCTTACAGAAATAAAGGAAAAACAGCCAGTGCTAGAAAAGGGGGTTTTTTTTACAATCAGAGGATGAAATTAACAAATAGAGTGACAGATAAATGTTTGTAGATTTTAAATTATTTACAGGAAGCTCTTCCTTACTCTGCATTAAGAATCCTGGCAGTATTGCATGTGTTCTCTTTTGCCTCATGTTTCATGAAAGATTTCACAGAACTATTTGGGATTGTGAAAGACTGCAAAAACCACATACTCAAGGCATAGGTGTTTATGAAGTTATTTTTTCATAGATTACAAGTTAATTAGATGTGATGGCTTCTAAGTAAAAGCTGAAATAGGTAATTAAAAATATCTCTTATAAAAATCTTTGTAACAAAAACTAGAATTTCACTTCATTCTAGATCAGCTTGAACTCTGGGTCTGTCACATGCTCTGTGAAAAGCTTCCTGTAAATAATTTA
>VWYP01027304.1:1176586-1208767 GCA_013400435.1 Pycnonotus jocosus | reverse complement strand
CAGAGAACTTAGCTGTGCAGATTTGAGGCATGTAGTAAATGTAACTCATGAAAAACACATGTATGAATTATTGGATAATTTTGGTCTCTAAAACTCCATTTTCAGCCTCCTGATTCTTGATAATTTAACGTTTGCCTTGTTGGATAGACACAGCAAATAATTATTGTTCTATTTACAGCTAGGAGTTACTGTATGGTGCAAAAGGTTGTCTTCCTGATAATGATTGCTTGCAAATTTCCAAAACAAATACAAAATGGGTCTTTTGACTCATCCATTTTATGGGGAAATACAGTGTGCAATCTAAATTGAGAAAATGAGTGTTCTGTTGCAAATAATCTAGGTTCTATTGAAGGGAATATCAGACTACATGCAAAAGAAGAAAAAATGCAGATTTGCTAATTTAACTGAAATCAAGCACTTATTTTGGAATAAATTACTTGGAAAGGCTTCGTAGCTTATTCTGTACTACGCAGTTCTTTCTTTGAAGAAAGAAAATCAACTTTTTAATCATCTATTGTAGCAAAAGAATCTGATTTAATAATATAGGAAAGAACACCAATGCAGACAACAGACAAGTGATTTAAAACAGATGTGAAATTCCCTCTGTGTAGAGAATTATAGGCACTGGTGATGACATTAGATGCATATGACTAATCACAGTTAATGCTTGCTGTTGCCAATTAGCTTTATTAGCACAAGCAATTTGAGCACAGCATGACATTACTTTAATTACTGTAAGCAGCTTGTTCATTTATTGAGCAGTATGCATTTACAAAAGGGGTATTCTATCTACAAATTAATCATAACCCTCTTTGTCATTAGAATTTCAGGAACACTGAGGAAAAAGACTTTACCATGCAAAGAGAAAAAACGGGTGATGAAAGTCTGGCAGTAATTTTAGTATTTTACTACTATTCTACTTTTTTGTAAAAAGACAAAAGCTATTGTATGAATTCTGTCTGAAAGCTGGACATGAGTGAGACAAAATTACTACCATTAGAGTTAAGACAAGACATTATGACCATTAGGTGGTAGCAATGCAAAAAAAATCTTGTAAAAGTGTATGGGAAAAATAAGGCTAAGGGTATCTAGGACAGAAAGCCCCCAATCCAGGCTCCAAGCTGCACAAGCAGCTTATTTCCTAGTTGTTATATCATATGAAGATACATTTGTTATCTGACAGGTAAGAATTTGCATATCAGAATACTGTCTTCAGAGGGTGGAGGATGCATCATTTCATTAGGAAAATACAAAAAGAGTGATTTTGCAATTATGTTGCTCAAAATTGCTGTAGCAAATGAAACAGAGCTGCTTTATGAGCTGATTGCATTGGCACCACCCCACTGGCCTGCAAAACTATTGTGGAAATGAAAATCATGATGTTGCGGAAGCAAGAATTCAAAATAAGATTTTGTTTTCCCTTTATAGTTTCTCCTAAGACTTTAGTTCTAAGTCTTAGAAATTTACATTTCTTAATTCAGAAGATAATAGATTCAAGAGACAGAACATACCTCTCCTATATTTTATGTCTGTAGATATTTTGAACTTGGACCAGGAATCATATTCCCCATGCTTTACAATAACTATTTGCAACCTTTTTTTTAATCCTCCTGTCGCAAATCTTGTTTTGGACAAGATATTCACTGTTGAAAAATGATTTTAGAGAGGTCTTAAAGAGAGTCCCTATCAGTTGTTGGCTTTTGTGCTGCTGTTGTTCTTCTGTTCATCCTCAGGTCTTGCAGAAGCAGTACTGCTAGAGGAAGTAACAAGTGAGTGGCTTGTGCTGTGGATGTGTCAGGTGGATGGAGCTTTGAGCTCCATCTGATCTATTGGAAGATTTCCATGCCCATAGTAGGGGGGTTGGAGCAAGGTGTTCATTAAACAAACCTTGTCCTTTCCAAACAATGCTGTGATTCTGTGACTTAAAGGTTCATTCTACAGTGATGTGAAGGAACTCCTCGGGACCCACTGTCTCCTTTTGCATGAATGTCAGTCCATTTTGGGCTAGAAGTTGCAGGAAATCGGGTAAAAATTAAAGAGGGTTCAGTACTGGTGCCAAGGATTGTTGACTTTTACATACCAAGATATTGGGATGTACCAACAACGTTTTAATTTCCTAAGATTTAAAGCACCTGAAGGGGATCTGAATCCAAATCTTTACTTATTCGATACAGAGTAAAGACAAACCTTTATGATAGGAATGTGCCTATGACAGAACAGGCAAAGTCTGAAAACATATATAGGTAATGGAAAAAACCACAAGCAAGGAATGAATGAAAAATTACAGAGAGGGAAATCTATCCAGCAAACAAGGAAAGGTGTAGGGTAAGGGCAGTTTTAGGGGAAAGGCTGCCCTACAGGTGAAGGCTTGGGCAGAAGTCAAGACCATATGACCTGCAGAACATCTGTAGACAAGGTATGTGGAGAGCTTCATACCTGACACCCACTGCATGGCAAAAAGCTACAGCTTGGCTGCCTGCTAGGGCTGTGTTGAGCACTGGATAAACACTGAAAGAGGGGGAGCTCATGTAGCTGGGTTCCCAAACAAGCTGTTCTGTGTGCCTGCACTCATCAACATCTCATTATACTCATTGCATGAATGCACCACAGATTTCTGTGTTGTGTTCAAAGGCCAATCTGGGTAATTATAGTTTATCCCAATTTTCCTGTTTTCACTCAGATATGGTTGTTGGTAGCCTAACAAAGATATACATGAAATTACGTGCTTTTGTTCATGTACTGCATCACAGTGAATGCAATTAATTAACAGTATTATTAATGTTGGAAAAGATCCCTAAGTTGGGCAGGTCCACCTGTTCACCCAGCACCACTAAACCAGGTCTCCAAGTGCCACCTTCACACATTTTTTGATGTGTGAGAGGAGAGATGTTTCTACCACTTCCCTGGGTAGCTGTTGGTAAAATACTGAAAAACAAAGTTCAGTAAGAGAGCATGCTTGTGTTGGCTGTGGTTCACCAGGGACAAACTGTCTGCACACCTTAGGAGCAGAAACACAGAGGGAGCTTTGTGTACCATGACAAGGGAGATGTGGAACAAGGGATGGCACGGCACTAAGGTGTTGTGGTCATGCTCTGCTGAACACAATGCAGCAAATGGGAACTAAGCCAAAGGAATGATCCCAATGGTGACTGAAACTGGAAAATACTTAGTAATTTCATGACCCTATATATGCTAATAACTAAAGACATTCTTCCTTATTTGTCTTAAAAATCTCCTAAGGACGGGAAAGTGAGGATGAATGGGAGATTGTTACGATGGATGTCATTCCAAAGTAGTATTTTGGGGGGGGAATAGTAATCTCATATTTTTTTCTTAAATATGATGGTAGCAGTTTTAAATTGCATGAATTATAAATGCTTGATGAGTATTATAAAGTAAAGCTACTTGGGATACTTTCTAAATAAGGTTGGATATAGACTGACAGTTTGGACTTTTTAAGTCCCATCTCATGTAAATGTGGAGCCGCAAAGAATAAGCATCACAAATTTACAAGAACATAACATTTCATGCAAGTGGATGCAAAAAGGCTGAGTAGAATCCATGGGTAATCAAATGATATATTCAGGTAGCCTAATACAGAGTTAGAACCCTAAATTTAGGGATTTATTTTTTTGAAATCTATTTAAACATGGCTTAATGAGGAAGCTGGAGGTTAACACCTCCCCATACTGCATTTGGTGTAAAGGTAAGGCTTGTTTAAAAATAACTGATTGATATATGACTGGGACAAGAGTTCTACACTACAAGGAGTGTTAACACAGCCTTCAGCCGAGTCCTGCAGCTTTATGAGCAGTTTCACTGCCAGGGTGGGGTTGCAGAGTGGGGAGGGAGAAGTTCAAAACAAACAAAAGGGAAACAAAAAGGCAAAGGGTGAGAACTATTTTAGCAAAACTTAATATGGAGAATATCCAATGAATCAGACTGAGCAATAAACAGTGATGGGGATGCATGGAAGTGCACGAAAACAAATGTAATTCACATTGCTTACAGTGGGATTATTTTGCAAATGAGAGGACTATTTTGCTATTTAGTATTTTTGAATATTCTATGGATTAGTTCTTTGTTTCAAAAATGCCATCTTGAGAAAAGATGAATCTACTTCTTAATAGCCCAGAATGACTCACAAGGCTTCATGGTTGACACCAATTGCATTTTAAAAGTCTTAGTTTACAAAAGTCTAATAAAAAATATTCTAGATGACTCTAAATATTGAAATGTCTTTCAAAGCATTAAAATTTCCCTAAATATCACATACATTTTTCAAATAGGAGTTAATGCAGGAATAAAATGCTAATAAAATAAGCAAGCTAACCATAAATATACACAAAATGAGTAAATTTCATTTATATAAACCATGAATGTCATTTTCTAACTGTAGGCCACACAGTGAAAACTGACAGAAAAATGTGATGCTCTTTGAAGAAATCAAGAGGAAGATCTCTGTGGTGACAGAAATCATAGAAGAGAAAATTATCTAGCTATTTTTAATATCTGTGGTTCATGTGAGAAAAAAACAGAACTGCCACTTCAAAGGATAAGTTTTTTCTTAGCCTTCAAAAATGACAGTAAATACATTTTTAAAGTATTATGCACCCAGTATCTATAGGACCTTTGCAACAGAAGAAACCAGCAGTAATATGTGTTCTGCTCTTTTATGCACAGTCTTTTAGCATATTTTTTTTTCATTAACTGATTTTCTTACCTGGGTTACAAGTGAAAAAGGAAAACCACATTTTAACAAGCACAGTTTGAGATTTGGAACCACATTCATGAATAGAAACAATAAAATGGATTTTTCAACTTTATGGTTAAGGGTTTTGTTTTATTAACAAAACCAGTTCTCTTCATGTTGAAGTCTGTAACAGAAAAAGGATTAATCAAAAGTAATATTCTTCAGAATCACTTGGCAAAGGTATTACTTATTTTTGCATTTTCAGTTTGCTTGCATGGTAAAAATTAAAATAAGAAAAAAGCTGTCACTTTGATTAGTGTCTAATCAAAGACATCATGCCATTTAACAGATGGGACAATGATCCTTCTTCCATTCTGTTCCTCCTCTTGAAGCATTTATCTTTCCCAGTGGAAACTTGGAATGACCTAATTCAAAACTGAGGCATCTTAGTATATGTGAGAGGAGCAAAAGAAGAGGGGGTATCTCTTTTTCCCTTGCAGGAAATTCAAGGGAAGTTCTCCAATCACTCAGAAGATGTCAGCTGCTAAATAAGGCAGAGAAAGGACTTGCTTTGTTTCCCCACAGCACACAGAGAAATCTTGCAACAACAGATGCTTCAAGTTTAGCTCTTAAAATACAACCAGCAAGCCTTTATCACCTGTTTGCCTGTGGGACTCTAGAGACCCTTTTAATGTTAGTACAAAAGACTTGAAAGATTATAAGCTAAATTGTGACAACATTCTTTTCAAATTTGTTACTTCATCTTATTTCTCTGCATTCAGCTGAAGTGCAATTTCACCTCAGTCTTGAATTCGTCAGTGAGGATCAATGCCTGCCTACAAAACATGCAAAATGTAGCTTCTATCACAGTTGACTGCTGTACTGATTCTACTTACAAGGACCTAGAATACCAGTTACCAGCATAAATTTTTGAAAGCAGGCTGCATTTACTTGACATAAACAGATTTTTTGACAAAGTCAGTGAGGAAGCCGGAGCAGACAGTCTGCCACACCAGTCAGATATGAAGAATATTGATATACATTGAACATCTGTTTCAGGGACTGGTATCCCAATTGGGCCCTCTCTTGGCTTCTTGTACGCTCCAATGGGAAGCAGAGAAAGCCTTGATGGTGTTCAGGTTGATGGTGTGCTTTTAAACATATGAGCTGCTGTGAAGGAAATTAAGTCTATACCAGTCCAAACCAGCAGACCTACAAAGGTGACAAGTCAGAATAGACAACATAAAGCTGGTGGAGCACAAAAGTCCTCCAAACCTTATAAACAAGTATGGCATTGTCATTTTCCATAAAGTAACTAGAATTGGTGTGTTATTTTCACCACTGGGTAAGTAAATAACTTTCCATGTCCACTCTTTCCATATCCAGGGTATTTACATAAGAAATTATTGTTCAAGGTGGTGTATTTGAAAGACAACAAGCCAGTGGAATTCAGAAAATGATACATCTCATCCTGAATTACACAGTTATCCATCACAGATGGATTTGCACTCTAAGTTCCAGTGTTGAAGCAGCCTCTTTTAATGGAACTGAGGTAACTGACGGGCTCAGCACAGCTGCCTAAATGTAGGTGGGTGAAATAAATGTTACTCCTGTTTAAATGTCTCTTTCTGTAGCCTAGAGAGGCATTTGCAAGTAAAAGACAACTTTGTCCCTTCTTACCCTGCCCCAATCCACCTTTTTTCACCTACCTGTTGTTTCTAATTCAAAATACCAGATACAACCTTTAAAATTCCCAGTATTTTAAAACCTGTTGGCAAAACACTCTTCTTGTCACAGAATATTATCTTGCAACTGAGATGTCTGTCAAAATGTGTGTTTTTTCTATAATAGGGCTTTGATTATGAAACATTTTCTTATAGCATTAGCCAAAGTGTGTATTTGCTAACTTCCAAAGACTAGAAAAAGCCATTTTGGTTAGCCAAAAACAGATGGGAAAGCAAAAGTCCATTTTATGCATGTGTGCATATCTTTACCCAACAATGGAGGCAAAGCTTTAGACCACCCGTATGACTTCATTTATTTGTTAACATGTGGGTCATGCCAGACTCTGCAGCTACTGATATTCATTCTATTTGCAATGATATATTAATGATACCCAGGACACGTAGAGGAAAACTAGCTGCAAAAAGAATAAGCATAAATATTCCTGTTTTCATCATGCTGAGAAAGTCTACATTGATACAAGTGTTCATTACAGAAACCTTTATGAAATTTCTGTAGACTTTTAATGAACAGGCAAAATATTTTCACAGTTTATAATACATCTTGTTTTCTCAGTGTCTATAAAGCTTATTTCATAAATATTATTAAATTATTCAAGAAAACTAGTAAGGTACCTGCCTGACAGGCATATTTCTGATCTTTTTTTTTCTGGTTTATTTAATTTGCTTTATTCAGTTATTTAGGGAAATGGAGCCTGTAAATTTTCAGTAATAATTGAACTGCTGTGCTGAAAGAAAGAAAGAAATAAAGAGAATAAACACACAGAACTAATCTAAAGGAAAACTGCCCATTTGTTTTACCTCAGCATTTGTACATTTAGAGAATTAAATTTTGAGGTGAATGATGAACAACTTCTACTGTTTGTAAAAAGGGAAGAAGTATAATCTTTCAGTGAAGATTGGCTTATAAAGTCAGTCATTGGTGGCTGAAGTTCTGAAGAACAAACCTTTAATCTGTTCTTAAAGGCTTCTAGGTAATATAGGCAAGTGTAATTTTTTTTTTATTTTTTAAATAAAGAGGTGCTTACACCATTAATCTTTAGAATTTAACCAAGACTCTGAATACAAGTTCTTAGCTGCTCATGTTTTCAGTAGAGAGAGAAATTGCTAACAAATACTCAGAATCCCTTTCTTGAGACCTCAGTGATCCGTAATTTAGGTACTGATACGTCTGAACTGCAATGATGTCTTCATGAACCTATAAATAACTTGAAACAGTAGTACCAAAAGAGGTATGAAGCATTCTTATTTTAGGGTGGTTTTTTTTTTTGCAAATTAAAATAAAATAATTTACTAAGATGGTAACAATTTTACTCTGAGTTGCAACATGCAGAAGTGATCACATGGAGGTGACTTAGTAAGTACTAAATTCAATATTTTTGCCTTATACATGTGTAAGCAAAAGAAATTAAAAATTAACTGCTGGTTCAAGCTCTTTAAAAACAATCCCAAAACCTTCTGATGGCCTTCTTACACTGATAATGAAGAAGTGAAAGTTGATTAAAATGCACCCATAGAACAGTACTTCTAAACTTTACAATCTTGCTGAAGTGTTCAACCAAATAATGATTGTATTTACAGATTTTCTGTACTTGAAAAATAAAACAAATACTTCTTTCCCTCAGGTAAAAACAAAACATCCCCAAGTAACTCTTAGGAAACACAGAACAAAGACAACAACTAGAAATAAGGTAACATGTTGCTCTTGTAAGTGTTTCACATTTATTCCTTTTTACCCTTAAAAAAAGACATTAAAGAATTAAATGGGTGTGGATGGGGAAAATACAAAGGACAAAATACAGGCTTTATCTGGATTTACTTGGTGCTACATAATAAACATGTGTGGTAATTCCAAAGATGGCAATACAAAGGACTCAATGAGATACTGCTTTTGCCTTTTTTCTTGAAGAGTTTGCAACTATTTGGTAGTAGTTAACAGAAATCGATAACTTTCATTCGAAACAAATGAATCATCTTCTTCTGGGAGTTCAAGTCCTTTGAAGTAATATTGGAAAAGGTTGTATGTAGTGTATATAGATTGTATTAGAAAAGATTGTGTGTGTGTTTATATCTATATGAAAACATATTTTTCTTGGATAGAAGTGGGAGGAAACACTCAATTTGAAGCCTGCAAATTCATGTTTAGCTACCATCAATAATGGTTTTGAAAATGGCATAGAATCAAAACACTCATATAATGTAGCAGCACTGATTCACTAGGATAAATCTCTAACATTGCTCCAATACCTGAGAAATTTTCCACTTTATAAATACTGCAAAACTCAGAGCGTACAGTTTCTGTGCACAAAAAGCCAGGTAGCTCTGCAAGCAGCCAGATCAGGCCTCTCCTTGATCAAACATTGTGTCAGTTCCATCCATGTCTAGGGTATCCTGTGCTTTGTCTTTTAAGAGGATTGGTAGAACAGAATCAATTTCTGCATTTGTCTTGCAAACCAGGCCTTTGAGTGGGGGCTTGTTACATTTTTCTTTTTTTTATGTGTGTGTACTGAGGAGACTCCAAAGTGGTTTTTATCAGATTGTTTTGGCAGCAGTATCAATTACCTCTCTGCAATGCCTGTACACCAACACGCACAGCACGGGGGAAAACCAGGCAGAATTAGAGATCTGTGTGCACATTCTCACTGCAGCTACAGAGACATGGAGGGATAGCTCACACGACTGGAATGCTGCCATGGATGGCTACAGCCTTTTTAGGAAAGACAGGCCAGCAAGGGGAGATGGTGGAACCGATCTTTATGTGGGAGAGCAACTGGGATGTACCGAGCTCTGCCTTGGGCTGGGTGAAGAACATGACAGGAGTTTACAGGTAAGAATTCAGGGACAGTGTGGGTGACACTGCTGTGGGTGTTTGCTACAGGCCACCCTGTCAGGAGGAGGAAGTCAGTGAGGAATTCTCCAGTCAGCTGAAGGAGCCTCACAGTCACAGGCTCTGGTGCTCACAGGAATTTCTGCCCTGACCTCTGTTGAGAAAACAGCTCATGTGGGCAAGCAGGAGCTCAGCTCCTGCAGAGCACTGATGGTAATGTTTTGACACAGGTGGTGGAGGAGCCATCAAGGAGGGATGTTCTGCTGGACTTGCACTGACAAACAAGGAAGGACTGGCTGGGGAATCATAGAATCACTAAGGCTGGAAATGACCTCCAGGTTCACCAAGTCCAACCATTAACCATCTGAATGTTGGGGTCAGCCTTGGCCGCAGTGCCATGGAGTACAGGATCCAGCATGGAGGAAGCCAGGCAATGAATAGGATCACAACCCTTCACTTCAGGAGAGATACTTTGGCCTCCTCAAGGATTTACCTGGAGGAATCCCATGGGTTAGGGATCTAGAATGTAAGGGTCCAAGAGACCTGGTTAATACTCAAGCATCACTTCCTTCAACCTGAAGACTGGTGCATCCCTATGAATAAGAAATCACACAAAGCAGAGCAGGAGACCTGCATGGATGAGCAAAAAGCTTCTAGCAAAACCCAAAAGGAAGAAGAAAGTTTACAAAATGCCAAAAAAGGGACAGGCTGTTTGGGAAGAATATAGGAACGTTGTCAGAGTATGCAGAGATGTGATGAGGAACGCTGAGCACTGCTTGGAATTAAACATAGTAACAGATGTCAAGGACAAGAAAGGTATTCCACCCAGTTTGCTCTAACCTGTTTTCAAATTACACAGAGAGCCTGTAAGATGGAATGGGTTATTTCTTATCATAGCAGAAAAAGACTAACTGGGTGCACTTATAGTACGATAATGAAGGCTGCATGTTATCATACTGCTAACTCTATTTTATGCTTTAGCAAAATAAAAACCAGTAACAAACAAAATACAAATGTGTATTTTGTAGCTGAATATCTATCTTTTAACATTCTGCCTATTTTTTTTCTTTTTTACACTTCAATGAACTAAATATAAAAATATATTTGGAAAATATTTGATATTCTGAAGTTCCTTTTTGAATTACTGTGAATGCATTTCATGTCTGAAATGCCTACTTGTGAAACTTTCTGTGTTATAGCATTGCAACATACTTGCTAATGAAGCAGCTGGCACTGTGTCCTGTGTAAAAATAAGAGCCGTGAAAGCACTGACCTGCTTTCCTGTGGCATCTCATTTTAGTACACATAATTTGGTAAAGCACTTATTGTAATTTAGCTCAGTTGGAATAGACCTCAAAAAATCATCTCTTGTTTAGCACCCTGACAACTTTAAAACCACCATGATGGGGACTCCACTAAGGCCCTGGGACATTGATTGTTTTCACTGTAAATAATTCCTCTCACATCAAAATGAAACCTCTCTGAGTACAGGTTGTGACTTTTGCTTGTTGTCCTCTCCATGTGTGTCCTCATGAAGAGAGAGCACTCATGCTTTTTGTGGCTGCCTTTTGGAAACTGGAAAATTATGATGAGATTCCCTTGAGCCTCCTCTTTTCCAGGGTGAAAAGACCTAACTCCTTAAGTCTTTCCCCACAGAGCAGGTTCTCCAGCTCTTTGATCATCTTTGTGGCCCTCCTTTGAGCCCTCTCCAATGTGTCTTTGCCTTTTTTGAATGGTGCATACCAGGAGTGTGCACAGTACTGCAGGTGTGGCCTGACAAGTGCTGACTAGACTGGGATGATCATGACTCTATCTCTGCTAGTTATGCTCCATGGATGCAGCTTAGGATCCATTTTGCCTTCCTTGCTGCAGCAGCACACTGTGGGCTTAGTTATCTTGTCCACCAGGACTTCCAGGTCCATTTCACCAAGGCTCCTCCTCAGACAGGTGGATCCTAGCCTGTCTTGGAAACTTTGGTGATGCCATCCCAGGGGCATAGCCTTGCACTTGTCTTTGTTAAACTTCATACTGTTCTTTCTATCCCACTCTTCCAGCCTGTCCAGCTCTCCCTGTAAGACATCCCTTCTGACACGTTCAATGCACGACCCAGTTTGGTGCCACCACCAGATTTGGTGAAGGTGTTTTCAATCCCATCATCCAGGCCATTGAGGAGGATGTTAAACAGCATGCAGCCCTATAGGGACTGGGGAGGCAGGAATTCCTCCTGAGATCTTGAAGGACCTGAAACTCCCTTGTGTTTGGTAGGTGTGAGCTTCCCCTGAAGCTGATCAAGGAGGAGGAAGTCATCGGTGAGTGAGGAATTAAATGGAAAACTAAGCCAAGAACCAGCCTCCTTCAGGTAAGCATCACAGTTCAGAGTTTGGCAAAGGAGCCTCTGCAGCTATAAATCCTGAATCAGCCCTTTGAGTCAGAGGTTCCCACTTGAACTCAGAGAGTCAGAGAAGCTGAGCTCCAATATTAGCAGGAGCTGAGTGCCCAACTCAGTCCCTTACAGAGCTGAGATACATAAAGATGCGTTTGCTTCTGAGAGGCAGTGCCTCTGACCCATCCTTCTCCTTGGCCTACAAAGGAGATAGCTGAAGCAGCGGCTCCCTTGAAATTTCAGTGAGCCTTCTGCATATATCCTCTTTGCCCAAATAGATGAGTTCTGGGGATGCATAGACTGGGAATGGCAGTAGGGTGTGCAATCTGTATTGATCCACTACTGTTCGTACCAGAAACACCTGAAAATGGTATTTTTTAGAATATTTCAAATTCTCAATGCTCTTTTCAGATAAACAGTCATCAGGAGAACCTCTGGTTTTGTCTGATTTCTTTAGGAAATGAAGCTTGTATCTTTGTGCTGGTGAGAAATCTGTCTATGATAGGTTTGAACCTACTGGCTTATCTTACCCAAATTGATATGTTGTTTGCCTGTAAGGAAGCAGGAATCAAGATTTTTTTTTTTTTTTTAATAATTTCTCACAGTATCACAGTATTATTGATGTGTGTAGTAACTAACTTTCAGAATTTTTCTCTGAAGTGTTTATTATGTGGTTTCTTGTTTATATATACACAGTTAGTCTAAAAATCACCACGCTTCTTGAATCAAAAATCATTTAAAAATACAGGAGATGATCTAACATGTGGTAGTCACAGTTTTGATGCAATGGTAGAGGTTTGTGAACAATAGCTCTGGTAGCACACTGAATGATGTAATAGGAGGAAATTGTTGGTTGATATCAGTATAATTCAGAACAGAAAATAGCCTTTCATTCAGAAGATATCTATAATATTTAGTTCTATTTGATGCTGAGGTGGTAAAACATGCAACAGATTCACTCAGTGAAAATTGCCTACATTTCACAGAAATTACAAAATAAGAAGGAATCAATAGCAAAAGGTTTGTAAGGATGAAGGAAATTATCTTCTTTTATTAATATTTAAAAAAAAAAAAAACAAAACACAACAACCTGTTCTCTGTTCTACCTCCATTAAAGGGGGAAGTAATTCTATGCATGTGCGGGAAAGAATAATCATGAGGTTTCTTTCAGACTTAAGAGCAAACTACTTGCAAAATGATAGTTGCATATTGTCATCTTCAGATGCAGACAGCATCATCTTCAACTTATCTCTGCTTAGGTTAGCAATGAGCAGCTGAGATGCAAATGCTGATGGCTGGGGTAAGGGTTTTGTGCTGAAAGAAAAACTTTAAATAACTTTTCAGCGTTGGCAGAACCACCAGATTCATTTACCACAAGAATAGCAATCAGTCTTTAGATCAGTGGAGCAATTCACAGCCTTGATAGCAACTGGAATGCCTCTTTGCTTCTGGATACTCAGATCTCTCAGTGTCCATACTCTGTTAGAAAGAGATCTCTGCCTTTCCCACTCAGATTTAGCCACAGAAACTGTGGCATTTGTGTTCTCCGTGCTCACTTATAATAAATCTCTCTATTCAGGGTGGAAACACTGATCTCAAAAATTTGATTCCAATGTAGAAAAGACAGCAACATAAGTTACTGGTGTCACTACATTTTAGTGATCACCTGGTAAATATTGAATAGGATTCAAAATAGACATCTTGAAACTTCTGCAACCAATCTTTTCTAGTTAGCTGGATGATGACACTTCTCCAATAAAGCATTTCCTTTCTGTAATGTCATGGTTTCACTGAATTACTCATATATGGGAGATATTTTTTTCTGGTTATGTATCTCCCAAGACTAGAATTCATTACAATTGCTCATATTATATAGAGGTTTTGTCTACATACCTGAGAAAGGTCTCAAACAATATGTTTATACTTGATGTTGCCCTGGAAGTAGGAAAAAACCTCACTCATTTTTTGTGCAGACAGACATCTCTGTGACTGCAGCAGTTTCTAATATTTGATTTTAATATTCATTGGTGAGTGGGTGAAAACAACCCTATTAGACAACTTCAACACAGAAATAGCAGACATGCCTTTTCCTGCTTCATTCATTATCTCTCAGTAATCCCAGCTGTGAAGTGAGACAACTGCAGACTCCAGACCCTTTGAAAATATAATGCAAAATCCACTTTTATCCAGTGTTCTTCCTACTATACAAGATAGCCATTCTGTATGGTTTATTTTTTTTGCTAATTAAAATTTAAATGGTCCATCCTACCTCATCAATTGTATAAAAGCAAAATTTTTATCATTAGAGGCATGGTAGAATCCTTAGGATTTACTGTTTGTTCTCAAAATTAAACCTCTGGTGACAAAAATGCAATAATTTTATTTCCCAAGTCTAATGTTTCAATACTGTAATTTATTTAATCCATATTATCATTTCCTTTAAAAATCAAAGCTTTTTGCTCTGGCTGCAAACAGTATTCTTCTCTGATTTTCTTTTTATTATTTTTGAAATGGAGTTGCAATCACATCTGTAAAATTGCATATACATATGGCTGTGTGAGACAGCCAATCCTATCTCTCATGTAGCACTTTAGAGACATCAGAGACAGTTTTGTTATCAATGCTTATTGTTCCATTGACTTGAGTGAATTTTAGATGAGCTTCATTGTGGGTTTATCTGATAATGGACCTCTGGTGAGGATTAGGCATAACCTAACAGCTACTGCAAATTGCATTTAGCCTTTACAATTAACCAGACAAAAAATAAATCAATGAAGGAATTAGTACACTGAAGGGTCTCCTCAATGAAAACAAGCTGTGCAGTCACAGGGATGGCCATTAGTCAAGCTAAGCTAGGAAAGGCAGGCTTCAGACTAATGCTCATTTTTTTTTCTCTGAGCAGTGAGATTTAAAATTTCTATGGAATAAAAAAGAGTAATAGCATTCTTGAGATAGAAAATTGTGGGAATGAGAACATCAATTGTAGGAATGACTGATAAAATTATTTAATTGACACTAGCATAAAGATAGATTTAGACAAAAAAGTATGATGGGCAAGTGATAGATTGAACTTTTCAGTATACAAGAAGGCTTTCTTTTGCATCTGACTCTAGTGAAGATGAAGAGATCATTTCACTATAATTTGACAGGAAGGTGCAAGTACTTGTGGTACAAGTGGATGAAAAATCTGAATAAAAACTGCAGGTTCAAAAACGTTTCAAATATATTTTACAGGAACATCAAAAATAAAATTAGTCAAAGCTCACAGAATTAACACATTTTTGTAACATTTCTTGAACGCAAAACTGGACATCTCTTGATATAACCATCTTCTGTGGGTTTTTTTTCAAATAAAATAACAAAAAGAAAACATTTTGTGTCACAAAGAAAGTTCATGTTTCAAAAATTACTTAGTGGAAGTTAACAGCTGAAAGCTAGGGAATTTCAGTCCAAAGTACACCTTTAATAAGGTAAAGGAAAACAGCACTTTGCAAAAATTATATTGCTATTTTCCATGTCCATCTAATCTGAATTGTGAGGATCATGCAATACCTGAGAGAACACCTTCAGCAAATGATAAAAAGTATTGAATAAAATCTGCAAAGCTGAGCTTCCCATGCATGTACATCAGCATTTAAGAATTGTATAACATAAACTTTATCCCAGCAGTTTTTGCTCAGAGACCCAAAGACAAAGCTAGACTACTACAAGCCTAGTGCATCCAACAAAAAGAGGGTAAGAAATAGAAATGCAAGACACAGCTTCTGCTTCTAGTTTGGATTATGAACATTATGCTACATTGAAGTAAAAAAAAAAAGTTTGTTTCTAAACTAGTGAACACTAATGATAAGCATGTTGTTAAAAAGTTTGCAGACTCTTTAGCAGTTTCTGGAAAAGGAGCTGTAAGTATAACTTATTCTGTGCAATATCTGTGATGTTTTCTCATTGAAATTGAAATTAATTTGAGGGACTTGCAGTGAATAAACTAATTTGTTGTAGAGAATGTACAACTTGGCAGGGGGTGAAAAATTGAACTAATACTGGAATCTCTGCTTTGTTTCAGTTTTGCACATCCCTATGCCAGCTGTAACCTCAACTAAGATAAGCAAACTGGTGAAACTCCACTGGTTGTAAATGCACAGGCCAGGGCTAGTCTGGTCACTGGAGAGAGGTAAATCCCTGGCTTTTATATCTAACCCTGAACGAACAGCTGTCTCAGATGCAGAGCGGCAGGAGGCACAGACTTTTGGCAGCTCCTCTCACTGATGCTGGACCATCGGGCACGAGTCAAAGGGATTGCAAGGGGCCGCTAGTGAAGCACAGGGAGCTGCAGGGCTCGAAAGCAGAGCAGAGAGAGCTCTGTGAAGCCCCCACTGTCCCCAAGCGCCGTGACTCTCGTCCGCACAGCAGACACGTGTGTTTAGCGCTGCTCCCGTACCTGAGTCTCTGGAAAGTGATGTGCGTTCCCGTTCGGCACCCTCGACCCGCTTTGTGCCCCGATCCCGCGGGCGGGCGGAGGCGCAGGCACAGGGCAGGGGTCATCGCCCTGCAGCTCCCGGCTCCCTGCGTCGTGCTTCCGAGTGCCTCTAATTGGATTGCCGTAATTTCTGCCCTCCGCAGAGCGGCGGGTGGCGAGGGGGAGATGGCCCGGGGGAGGCGGGGGGAGGCGGGGGGCGGCTCTCGGCTCCGCCGGCGCGGCCGCTCCGCAGCGCATAAAGCGCGGCTGGAGTGCGGCGGGGCCGCGGTCATGCAGTGAGAGCTCGCCGTGGGACCAGCCCTGCTCCGGCCGCTCCACGGCAGCTCTGACAGGGACAGACCGCCCCAGCTCAAGGTACTTTCCCCCCTCGTCCCCCCCGGCCCCTTCTCCTAGCGGGAATTGGGCTGCAGAGCCCTGCTGGCAGCAGCAGTGGGGAGAAGGTTCCCCACTTCCCAGCCAGCCGCCCGTGCCCCGGGGCGGGCAAAGCGTTTACCCCGGTGCGGTTTCTTCCAGATGCAGAGGTGCACCAGTTTCCTGTTTCTGTCTTTAATCCTTTGTGCCACCCTCTCGGAAACACTCGGGCTGGTTTTCTCAGTAAGTATCCGTGTCTCAGCTAGCGAGGAGTTGTGAACCTCCCACGGAGACACACTGTTCTTAGATATTGGGATTGCAAAAGATGCAGCACACAAAACCATTTCGGGCTATAAACAGTTTGCTTGGGTGTTTGTTTTTTTTCAGCTAAGAATTTGGAGATTTTAAATACCAGCTCCCTTGTAAAAAAATACTATGACTAAGAATGTCTAGTTGATAGACCAAAATTGAGTGGGTGTCCCCACCTGCCTCAGAAAAGATTATGTACATATGGACTTCTTTTATGAAGAGGCTGTTGTGTAAATCCAAACAATAAAAAGAACCATTGCTGTTTGCTACGGTGGCTATCAGGTGGTAACAGAAACTTCAAGTATAAAGTAGAAATTTCTGCCTCCAATATGTGATTTGCAGCCATTGCTTATGTGGTGTGAAATCATCAAACCACATGGATGTCAATAGCAACACTACGGACTTAGACAGGGAGGGGCAAGAGCTCACCATGAATATTTACTTCAATATGATTGGCCTTATATTTCAAATAATTTTTCTTTGTTTTGAGCCTTCAGAAGACTCTTTCTGCTAATAGAATGTCCTTTTGAGTGTAGGTTGCGCAATAACATACTTACGTTTTTTTTCTTTAAGGCAAAAGACAAAAGGGGTTGGACTTTGAATAGTGCTGGTTATTTACTTGGGCCACGTAAGTGAGGCATTTTATTTTCCCCCCATTATTTCAAAATGCAAAAATTGTGTTATTCACTTCTCTGAATATAGTAATTTTGTCTAAACCTGCAAGACTGCAGAAACTCATTTGGGAAAACACTTGTTTAGATGTTTGTTACATGCCTATCATAGAACTGAGTTGTCTTAGACAACAGCTGCTCCTTTCTAAAGAAGTGTGATGGGAGGCCTTATGTCCAGAAACACATCTGCTCACATTTTGTGCTTCTGAACTGTAGTTTTCATATGACAAATACGTCACCACCAGAAGTGTTAAAAAATCTTACAGCATCTTAGATGTCAAGGGCAGAATGACAAAGTGTGGCATTTGGCATTTCTTCATGTATTTCAGATTTCACCTTTAAATCTTTTTACAAACTTTCAATACTTGACTTTATTATATGACTGGTTTGGGTTTTTTTAATTAAAGCAAAATAAATTAAAACAGTAACTTGCAAACTCAAGACTGTTAACAGTTCACTATGTGAAAAATCAATATACAAGGTGTTCAAAATACAGGAGTACTGGTTTACAGGTGGAGCTAACAAATGCAGGTTGTAAGAAAAGTAATGCAGAACTAAGCTGTCTCAAGTATTTCTCCTTTTACCATTAATTCTTGTGAATGTGGTAAAATTCATCACGAGTGGTTTTATATTTTCAATCTCAGTAACACATAGACAAATACTACACATACTTACTCTGACACTCTTCATGCTTTTTAGCTAACAATAAGGATACATAAAAAAATAGAAAAGATGTTTAATGCATCTTAAATGTATTAACTGATTCTGTAAATGTCTGGAAGTATATTTGCCCAAAGCAGATCTAAGCACATTGGAAAAAAATACTGTGGGGAAATGTGCTTGTCAAAGACTTATATTTTACATCTAAGAGTGAATAATAGGAATCATCCTGTGTTGCAGGTCATATTGATCAGCTTTTACTGATAAAGGAAATGCCCATTGCAGGGTGAGGGAGAAGAGGTACCAGGGCATGTAGGATAGTTTCTGAAGGTTATTCATGTAAACTATCTGCAGTTTCCTTTTAAGCACACTCACCAGCAGCACTCTCTTAAAGACAGAGAAAACAGTAATAAGGATAACTTCCCAGTTTATATGCACATATATCCTTACTTTTTTCTTTAAAATTTCTGAATCCAGTAATAGTTTCAGCAAGTATGTAGCATAGGACTAGGTCTGTAACTTAGATAAATCAAAAGCACAAATTTAGAAGAAAGGTTATTGTATTTAATGATACATTAACTTCTTGTAATTTTGTACATCAAAACTGCCCATCATGATCTTTTCATTGAAATCCGTGAAAAGCAAGCAATATAGGAAAGGTTGTGGCTAAGTCAATTAACTCCTCTGATTTTTAATTTATTTATCAGATGCAGTAGATAACCACAGATCTTTTAATGACAAGCATGGTTTCACTGGTAAACGTGAAATACCGCCTGATGAGGATATTAAAGCAGGTAATGGAAATCTGGAAACCAGCATTTTTGAGTTGTTTTCTATGTTAAGTAATTTATTTACTATTGAACTGACTCCTTGGTTACAAAACTCTTTCTGCATTTCAACAGAAATCCTAATAAACATATGAAAGGAAGAAAAATGACATTTGGCCATTTGGTGTGATCTTTGTATGGTCATAGATTACAACATCTAAGCAATTAGGAAAATGTACCACAATTTTGCTTTAAATGTGTAATAGATCATATTGCTTTGAAAAAACTTAGGCTTTTTTCTCTTTTCATATGTTCAAACAGGGATTTCAAATGTCACTCTAGCTACTCCAGGGTTAATTGTTTTTTGGCGATGAAGAGAGTCCATAAAGGTGTCTTTCAGTAAGGAAGGCTATAGAAAATACCAAGGCTCAGTATTTCCTAAGATCAAGCAAGATGGATTATCTTCATTAAAAGATTGAGAACTTGGTCATAACTGAAGTCAAAATGCTTAGGTGTTGCATGTTTCAGAATTTAGTAAATGGCAATGAAAAGGGTGCAGCCTTGTTCTGCATTTGTCATCCAAAGCTGGGCCTCTAAAATATATGTCTAGTTTCCTTTTATGAAGAGAAGCTGACAACTTTTAGGCTTTATTTTGAACATCTGTTTCAGGATAAGGTGCAGAAACTTCTAGAAAAACCTGTTTTATCTTCTGAGGAGAAACTGAACCTTCTGCAGACATCTAAAGTGAGCTGGGCTGAATCTCACCCTTAGGCTGATAAAAGTACCACAGTACTTATTGAGTACGTTTATCACTGCACTGATGGGGGAAAACCAAAGGTTTTAGAGCCTATTTTAAATACACCCACAACCGCACAAATGTAGTTATCACTAAATAAACATTAATACAGTTTAGTTGTTAACACTCTCTGAAGGACTGTCAGTTCAGTTCTGGTACACAGTTACAAAGTGGGGGTATATTTTTTTTTTTTTTTTTTGTGCTGTGCTTTTGTTTTTCTTGTTGGTTTTTAAGGAAAACAACTCTGCTGTCTCAAATACCAGTGTTAAAACAATATATGGCTGGTCAAAACCAATGTAAAAGTAAGGGATTTATAATCCAGCAGTAGAGATCACATTGCAACATTGCCATTTGTGCATATACCAGGTCCCTTACAGGAATATAAATTTATGGATTTATGGAACTCTCTTGCTGGGTACTCTTGAGCCTCCACAATTGCAGATAAGCCCAACCAAACTTGTCAGGATGAGACTTCAAAACTATACAGCTGCCTCTGCTATGAACTTCATTCTCTTCCCTCACCAAGTGTTTCTTTGAAACTGAAGTTTATCACAGAGTTCCTACCCAAAGGAGATTTAAATATATATATATATATATAATGCATAAGAAATGCATAAGGTAATCAGTATATTATTTTAATTGAAAATGAAGGATTTCTCCTGATTATTTGCAGAAGACTCTTAAAATGGCAATATATGCACTTATTGTTTTATTAATGTAAAAGAGTCCATGCAAAGGACTGTGCTGTCCTTGAAGGAATGCTGCAAAATGCATAAGCTCTCCAGATAACCTAGAAAAATTTGTAAGCTGTATTAGGGACTGAGCACTAGGTCCAGGAGAAAAAAAACACAACAAAGCTCTAACCATCTATGAGCATGATTAGTCAAATCTTCAAGTTACAAGATCATAATGGTTTGTTTACTGAAATCTGTAAGTTATCCACTATGTAGAATTAAGGTCAATAGCAGAGCAATACATAAGTACAATATTTCCAAGTCACTGAGGAAAAATATTTATCCAATAAATATCACGTGGATAATAAAATCTGGGTGAAAATGCGAGTAATACAATAATAATAAAAAGCCATAACAGGTTAAATGGGAATAAAAGTTAAGGAAAAATTCAAATAAAATAATATTATTAATGCAAATAATAGTAACATCTTTGTGTGAGTTCAAAGACTGGAAGACAAGATTTTCAGGTGCAAGCCTATTAAATGCATTCTTAAATGCTTATTCTCCTTGTACCAGAAACTTTTTTGTCCCTTGCAATCCTCATCAATGTTTTTAATTTGTGCACAAGGCTCAGTCTGTCTTCTGACCCATCTGATAATGTTTTCAGTGATGTAATAACGGACTGTTGGTTCTGGTACCCACATCTGTGCACAGAGAATTAAAGATCTTGGGGAAAATTACTTACTATTTGTTCTTAATAGAGAGCAGTTCCCCATCCTCCTAAAAGTAGCAAGGTGTCTTTTTCCAACCCCCTGCTGATTTTTTCCTCTCATTAACAGATGCAGAAAGCATCCTTCTCAAAAGTGCAATAACAAGCACCCTTTAGGTCATTAAAATAGCATCAAAAAGCTTTTTCACAAGCTTGAAGACAAGTATATTGGATTAGATATCTATGTAAAAACAGAGCTTTCTGGACTTTCTGAAAAACAGCCAGGCCTAGTTTTTGGGCTAGAAATTGCTTCTGTATCATTTGAAAGCTTATTTGGAACAAAGTCAGGCTACATGAACAGACTTTTAGCTGTTCTGTAAAGCTGATGAGTTTGTTTGCTAAATTTGAAATTCAACCTATCCCTGCAGGCTCAGGTGGACACGAGGGAGAGAGTTGGGAACAGAGGATAACTGTTCCCAGCTCTCTTCTACAACAGATCTCACAAGGCCTAGAGACCACAACCATTAAGGTGTCAAAGCAGCTGCTAAGCAGCAATGGCATATGAAGCTGGGTGATTCTGATTCTGAGAACTGCAGTTACCAACCTTATAGGGGCTTTGTCTTTCCATGAAATGAGGTTTTCCATCAAAGATTTTAAGGAAAAACAAATTTCAGGTAGTTTTGGGGCGAGTTTTCCCTCCCCAGAGTACTCTCAAACTTAGGCACAATATCTCATACAATGTCTCTTTGAACCATGTTAACTCTGAGTAACAACCAGCTTGTTTTACAGGGAACCTTGGGAGACCCATGGCTGATGAAAACATTGTGCGCACAGTAATTGAATTTTTGACTTACTTGCATCTGAAAGGTTAGTGAACACCTTTTAATCTTTCACAGTTTCTGGTAGGAAATTTACTGAGGAGGCAAGACTATCCCTTAATTTACACATCTGCTGCAGATTTGAGTGTGCAAGACTTGGAGCAACACCTCTAGGATCACTCACACACACAGAGTGCAGGTGATCCTGAAAAATTGCAGCTCAGTGGAGTTCTGATACCATTCCATCACTTGTTAGTGACAAAAGAAATATATCTCCCTTTTTGCAGGTACTCTGCAATAAAGTTGTGTGACAAAATTGCAACAGCTCTGGCAAACAGCTCAGAATGCTCTGAAGTAAAAACTCTGTAAAGCCTCACAGTGTGACAAGAGTTGCAATGCTGAGCTTACAGCTGGTTCTGTAAGAATGGTAGCTTTACTATGGAATTCAGTGAAGAAGAAATTTATCTGCTTCTGAATTTTCATTAGTTTTGCTTTAAAAAAACCCCAAACAAACAGTATTCAGCTTTTAAAAACTTCTTCAGATCTTCTAAAACTGTCTACAAAATGTATATAACCGTAATACATAGTTGCAAAGAAAGCAGCAAGTAGAAAAAAGTTATTCTACTGTGAAAGTTTGAGGAGTATTTCTGTCTCAAAAAGTAGACTATTCAATAAATCAGTACCTTCTGCATTCTTACTTTTTGTATAAAAGAAATTACAAGCAACTCTGTGGCAAGTGTGTGCTTGTTCCACAGTGTGGAACTGTGTGTACATTTCTGTTTTAATTACATTATTAAAAGAGACTTCCAACAGATTGGTTCATTTTCTGCATACCTGGGATGCTTCTTATTCATTGTTTTCTGAATTATTTTCTGCATACCTGGGATGCTTCTTATTCATTGTTTTCTGAATTATTTGTATCCACCCAAGGAAAATAATTCTCTTTACTGAAAATGCGAACCCAGTGTTTATTGAATTGAATTTGCATTTGAAAACAAAATCTCTTTATAGCTAGTCCTAAGGGCCTGAAATAATTCAAATACATATTTAAAGTAGATTATTAGCATATATATTTACTGTGAACAAAGTAGCTTGTTGTACCACTGTGAAGAAAGAGCTCCAAACACTCTTTTACTCTGCTGTGTGAGCCTAGGAAGTAAAATCAATATTTGGACACAGCAAAAAGGGTGTAAAACAAGTTAAACTCAAGCACGCACCCTCTGCTTATGCTAAAAGCTGCTGAATCAGACAAAAAAAATAATAAAGCTGCTAAATCAGACAAAAAAAATAAAAAAGCATCTCACAGAACTACAAATTACTTCCTCTCTGGAACAAATGAGCTGAAAAGGCTCCCATCTTAGAATGATGATGACAAACAGTTGTTTTTTTTGTTGTTTTTTTTTTGGTTTTTTTTCAGAGAAGGTGCTGGTATTACCATATCCTCATGAAAAACCAAAAATTAATCTCCAGATCTGGCTGTTCCCAGACATAGTTCTTGTATTCTCAGATTGCAACAGACATAGAATGTTATCACATATTATCTCTTAACAACATTTATTGGAAAGGCTTAGTACAAATTCTTACACTAACCCAGGATGGTAAATTAAGCAAGTAAGAACCATATTTTTTAATGATAGAAATCCTTTAACACATTTGCTTAAATGAAATCTTTCTACATTAAATACATTGGTTTAGATATATTCCTTGGTGGAGGAAGGGGGAAAAACCCTCCTCATGGGGTTCAGATTCAGGCAATAATTATTCAGATTAGATACACATTTTAATCTGCAAGAAAAAGGCAGTATTTTTATATATTTATAAGAAGTACCTTGGTAATAACTAAAAGTGGCCTTCATCTCTTTCTCTTGGAAATTATTCCTTCCAGCTTTAAGTGCTTCTCATAAAGAGCAACATGTAGGATGGCAGCTGTAATTAGATAACATTAAGTCTTATGCGATGCTGGGATCCAGCAATACCAATTGACATAATAAAATTAATATAATTGTTGTTCTGTCACTGCTGTTTCTAAAATGTTGAAATTGTATCAGGAAGATATTACTGATATTCAAAGGAAAAAGGCCCAGTGTTTTATAAATAAAAATACGAAAAGTTCAAAGATTTGTCTCTTATAGTTGAGAAAAATATTTAAAAATATTATATTACTGAAACTGGATTTAGTTATTTAATTGCTAATATGCATTCTTACATATGTGTTAATTAGGTTATTTTTTTTCCTGTTTTGCAGAAGTGGGAGCACTTGACAAGCTACCTACACCAGAGGAGATGAACCAGTCTTGAAAAATGCATTTTTATTTTGTTGCAGTGTAGATTTAGACTGAATTCTAAACAAAAGACCAAAATGACCTGAAGTTAAGAAGTATGGTTTGCATTTATCTGATAAATGGTAAACAGCATTCTGCCCTCTGGTTAGTTTGTTGGATTATTTTTTTGCCCCCTCTTTTTTTTTTTCCCTTCCATCCCACTCCTGCAATGTCATAGTGTATAATTTTGCTTTGGTAAAATTTTTCTGTAGGTAAATGAGAAAATAAAAATAAAGAGCAACTAAGTTGTTTCATTTCAAAATTGTGTACATACTGGCACACAATGCATCATATACAAAACCCGGGGTAAATTGTAAGACTACACTACATCTATACTCTGCAATATTAGAGCAAAATAAAACATATACACTATATATTGGATACTTTAATTAACAGAGAAACTATTGTAACAAGTTAACCAAGACTCCATTTTCTTCATGTGGGAAAGCCAATTTTTTATTCACATCATTTACTTTATACAGTTTTCACAGACCTTGTGTGCAGCACCTATTGGCTGTAGTTTTCTTACTACTTCATTTTTTGGTCAGAAGGTGATTGGTGTGTACGGGCTAAGATTCACATTTTTCCTTTTTGGGTTCTCATGGAACAGATCTTATTGTTTACACAGATGCACTTATTTTTCAACCCAAGCATAGTTTGTTGAGTTAAAGAACCTTTCATACCAAGATTGTTTTCGCATGGGGACGTGCAAATTCCTGAACTACACTTAGAAGAGATGACAGGCTGGCTATTAATTTAATAGAGCAGGCCTGATGTTATGAGCCAGGGGGCAACCGGGGCTGTTGAAAATCCCGCGCAGAGCCCGGGAGGGAATGAGGGGACGGCATTGGAACATCAGCTCTGGGGAGGGAATGAGGGAACGGCATTGGAACATCAGCTCTGGGGAGGAGCTGGGAGCTGGAAATGCGCTCCGGCTCCTGCGTCTGCAGAGCCCGCAGTTCCATACGGAGCTGCGAACCCAGCGGGGCTCGGGGGTTTCTGAGGATGAAACTGACCCGGGCAGAGCCCCCGCGGCTTCCCGGGGAGCGGGAGGGGCCGCCCCGCATCGCCGCCCGGGGCCGCTGTGTCCCGCCGGAGCCATTGCACAGCGCCGCACGCACACAGAGCCCGGCTCCCCTTGGCTTTGTGCTCGGGTCCGCCGCGGCCGCGTCTGCACATGGCTTAGAGTGAAAGCAGTTCCCAAGTGGCTATAACATTTTTAAACAGTCTTTTCAACATGAAAAACGGAATTAAAAGGTAACTTTTCCATCGTTCGTGGGTAGAGGGAACAGCAAGGGACCTGCAGACACAGGAGATAATGACCGAGAGGTCTCTGGACCGGGGGTGGGGGTGGGGGGCGCTTGCTGCAGCAGTTGCTGTTCCTTCGGTAGATTGTAATTTTAAAAACTAATTTCTAATAAAATACCATGTAGGTAAGAATTCTGGGGCTACCTTATCTTCACCTGTGGCCGCTGCCCACAAAAACTGTCCCATCCCATCCCAACTTTCGATAGAAATGGCATATTACTACCCTTAGAAGAGATGGCAGGTTAGCTATTAATTTAATAGAGCAGGCCTGATTTTATGAGGCCTTTCTTTTGTAATTCTAGCTGTCACAACAGGTGACTTCAGAGTGCTGCCATGCAGAATCATCTTAAGTCACAGATCTGTCTATACTTCTGTGCTTCAAAGAAACATTACTTTCCGTTCATATTTTCATGGACATGAAATAAACTCCTGTTCATAATAAATTTCATATTATTCACCTGTACTACACTGACAAATTGGCTGGAGCATACCTTGAAGCAATGCAAATTTAAGTGTTCTGTGCAGATTTACACAAATCTTACGTGTAGGACTCCCATGTCATCGAGAACACTAGGGCTGCTCTCCTTAATGAAGAAAAGCTCCTGGCTGCTGCAAGATTCAAAATACTTCATGAGATGCTTTATTGTGAATCTAGCAAAGCATTTCGATCCATGTTTAATCCATGCAAAAGAGCTTTGATGCACTGGACCAGGATGCTAGGCCTGCACGCAATAAATGTCAGATCAAGACTGAGGAAAGGTCTGAGAGGATACAGAACCTTAGAAAGGTTTTTCAGATTTAGATGACTTTCAGCCTCTGCACAGTGCAATGAAATATCATCCCTTCAGAATGCTGACGTGCACTGGAGTGCACAGACTGACAGAAATTTTGCAGACCTTTATTATCTAATCTGTTTTTCACTTTTAGCAGAGCAGAATTCTAAAAGCCAAGCCACTAGTGTGTGCTTTGTACCCACACAGCTATCCCAACCATGTCATTCAGGCTATGCTCTTCCTGTGATAATCACCCTGATCTAATGTTTGATGTTTTCACTTTCCATAGTGTGAAAAATACACTTTACATCAGATCCAGGGAGCTTCTGAGCAAACCCTTCACAGTGTGTTTTACTGGATTTATTTTTGTTCTTTAAGGGTAATGAAAAAAGTATACACTACCAATATACATATTTGGCAGATATATGGGCTTCCCAAAATGTGAAAAAAAGAATAGAGTGAAATTTAACCTCTGTACATTAGTATAGCTCAAAAAGTCCAAACTCTCATTTCCACGAATAATGTCTGCATTTCTCACATAACCTGGAGGCAGAGCTCACTAAAATCAAGAGGTTTTGTTTTCTTTGACTTCCATGGGCTTTGGTTCATTGACTGTTAAAATCCAGGATCTATTTGAAGAACTCAGTAGCAAACCATCTCTGGCAAAGCAGCTGACTCTATGATCACATAAAAACTTCATTTTAGCGTTGAATTTCTTTCCTTTTCAAGAAGGATAAGAAATGTGAAATAATAGGATAGAATTTGAAAACAGTTATTTGATCAAATTAGCATACCTTCAGCTCCTTAGAGTCATCCTGTTAGGATGGTTATTCAAAATTCTGAAATTTGAGATTATTTGAAATAGTGGAAAACTCATAGGATCAGGAAGATTTACAGCACTGTCTAAACAGGGAGGCTCACAAGGTTTTACATTGTGCTGCACTGTTATATGTATATATTATAGAAATCAGATTATTATAAGCTGATTACCAAAACCAGTCCACATACTTTCATTTAATAATGTCTGCATTCAAACACATATTGATAATATTCTGGAATAGAGACAGGTAAAATTTTCAGCTTGGTTCTTCACCCTTGTAATGCCTCTTATCTTGGCAAATATGAAGAGGGAAAACCACAGTAAGGGGCCATGCTTCTGGATCAATTTCACAATTTCAGGAACATCATTATTTCATTGACACTCATTTTATTTAAAGTATGTCTTAAATCATTTCATCTCAAACGTAAGTTCTGCAGATATTTGGAATAACATCTCCATAATCAACCTCTTGGATAAACACCTGACAAAAATGTCCAATGTCCTTTACTTC
Source organism: Pycnonotus jocosus (assembly GCA_013400435.1). Classification (NCBI taxonomy): domain Eukaryota; kingdom Metazoa; phylum Chordata; class Aves; order Passeriformes; family Pycnonotidae; genus Pycnonotus; species Pycnonotus jocosus. The sequence goes on along the minus strand of VWYP01027304.1, from coordinate 1,181,157 downwards.
ACAATTTGAAAACAATAACTTTCAATGGGGCAAATGGACAATAAAAGAATGTGACATTTCAGTAGAAAATAATAATACCCCTCCCCTTTTTCCATCTCATTGTATCATTTGTTGCTTATTTGCATATATTCTATTCCACTGTTGTGTAGGATTAGCTCAAACTTATATTTACACTACAGGCAAAAGCCAAATTTAAAAAGGAAAAAAAAGGAAGAGTAAACATTTCTTGTAATATTTGCCAGTGATATGAAATTACCCTTCATGCAAATTTAACTCTGACAATGAACAGAAGGCTTGCATGATGCTCAGTGACTGGACAATAAAATGGAAGATGAGATTAAATGCTGATGCAAGCAAATTATGTACGCAGAGGAAAACAACTCTAATTTTACATACGCATACTCATGCTCCAAATTATATCTGGAAATATAACTAAAATTTATTGCCTGCAGTCCTCTAAAAATGTTTTTTTAAACCTCAGTAGTGGATAGAAAGCCAAAAGGAACACTAGGAATTACAATGAAAATATACCATTCCCAATTTAGATACCAACAGCAGTTCTAGGCAGTTCACTGGAGAGAAAAATCACTGTCAGGCCAGAAAAGCCATAGGGAAAAGTGACAAATATTTTTACAGTGATTTTCATACACAGAGAAACTAAATAGGTGGGAGATGAGAATCCTAAATGTTGTGCTAAAAGTGCTTTTTCTTGTAACCCAAGATATGATGATTGAATGCCAAACGATGATAAAATTATCAAGTAACACTTTTAAACTCCATGCCCAGAAAAACCCGGAAAGCCTTTTCCATACATCTCCTGATGAAATCGTGGCACAGGAACTTGTGGAAGCCATGGGTTCTAAAACATTCATGGAAAAATAGTCCTTCAAGGTCCAAATGTTAATTAATTTTTTTTTCAGACCAAATTAAGGGCATGAGAGCACAGAGCTATTAAACAACCCTTAGAACCTGATCCAGCGATTAGTTAAACAGGACTCCTTCAGCTGCACAGCATTTGATGCCAGTTTACAACAGAAACTTGGAAATCACATCTATTTGGCTGAAAATTCTGGAGAAAAACTAAATTCTGAGCACTACCTGTAACAAAAAACCCCCTATAATTTTATATAGTGTTTCACCCACCTGTCCAGTAGTCTCATTAAAACTTGTTTAAATGCAAATCAGTTCAGCATAAAAGGGGGAATTTCTGGTGGCACAGCTGGCACAGAGGAGTCTATTCAGATTAGGAAGTCATTAGGGAGCTGACAGGATACATGTATTTTCCCACCTGTCTACTCATGTAAAGGTCAGACTGCAGCATTAGCATAGAAGAATTAGATAGGACTTAAAATACTGAGGATATTTGAGGGAGCTTGATATTGGGGTTGACAGAATCCTCCTTCCAGATTTAATGTTACCACGGTTCAAACTAGAGCTCCTTTTGCCTGAGGTCGTAGAGAAGCTTGGTATGAGTCTGTTTACTAAAGATTCTGACATCTTCTTGAGTGCTCTTTTGTTTTTCCAAAGAGATGAGGAGATATGACACAAAATAGCATGTGAAGAAACACATTAATAACTCCACTCAAAAGTGGCAAAAGTATTTTAAAATTATTTCAGGATATGTGACACGAAATGGAAGCAAGTTAGAGAAGTATTTTGCAGTTTGTCCAGAATGCAGATTACATCCGTTTTCTAAGTTTAAAAGGGTTAAAAGAAAGTTTAGACTCAAGAGTTATTAGCAGAACAAATTTTCACTAATTCACAGAGTATATTAATGGTGCAGTACTTCTGTCAGTATTTTGTGTTCTATCACTTATTTTTAAATAAATGCAAATAATAATTCTGATACCTAATTGTATAAGGACCGAGCGTGACCCAGCCATAAAAAACTGCACCTCACTGATCCCTTTACTGCTCAGATTCAGTAGCTGGGTATACAAATACCAAGTTGTTAAGATTTTTAATACCTCAGAGCACTGGGCATTCGTCAATGAATGTGCCACACTCAGAACCTCCTAGAGATGAGCTGTGAAAAGCCAGAGTTGAACCAAAGATGAGAATTATTTTATCTCCTAGCTTGTAAAGGAGCAAAAACTTTATCAAAAAACCTATTCCCTAAAATTTTATCAAATTCCCTTCAGATTCTGCTTCTGCATTTCAAATTTAATTGATCTCCATGGATTTTTTTTTTCTAATTAAGTATATATAAATCATACAGCCTTTCTGAGTGCTGGAGATATGAGTCTCATACAGAATGTCTGAGGAGAATTTTCTGAGGAGAAATTCTAAAATACCTGTTGCCATTCAGATTGGATTTTTTTTAGTTTCTAAAATACATGTTGCCTATTTATCACTTACCAACACATATACAATTAATTCAGAATGTAATGCTTCTATAATTGCCCCTTCAGAATGTTCATGAGATAATGCATTTCCTTGAAATTATTCTATTCCATTAAAAATCATTTTATTGGAGAATAATTGATCAGATTTATGACTGTTATGGCTATTATTTACATTTATCAATATTAAAGGTAGCATTTCTTGACAAAATCTAAAACTGATGCTTCAGTTATTTACATCAATGTTCCTATGTAAGTTCCTATGTAGTCTTTAGGAGTATTCTTTTATCTTTACTATTTATTCAGAAAACAGTGTAGTGGAATCACACCCTACTTCCCTAAGATCTTTTTGCAATTTGATGTTACCTGATTCTTCAACTTCTGATCTAAAAGGTAGTAGCTTTCTGATAGTTTTCATATCTATTGTTCTCTGCAGCAATTAAAATCCTACTTAAAGTATTCTCCAAAGGTTTCTGTGAGAATTTGGTGCATCTTTTCTGCAAATCACTTACATTGAGTAACTGCTTCTAGGGCTCTCCATGGGCACTCTGGGCTCTGGAACTGAGAAGGGCAGTTCTGAAAAATGAGGATGTGAATCTGCTCCCTGCTAGCAGAGCTTGGGTGCTGGTTCTGAATCCAGAGTGACTTGTTAAACGAGACATTTGGATTTCCTTCTTCCCATGAAGCAGAATGAACCCAGGCCCTAAGGCTTAGAGAACCAGTGGAAGCAGGCAGGAAAAATAACCATGTTTTTACAGCTAAATGCTACGTTTTTGCAGCACTTTTCAAAACACGGTGTTGCAAATTATGCCTGCTTGGCTTTCCAGCTGATTATCCACTTGGCCACTGTTTAAAAATAAAGCTCATCCAATACAACATATAAGGGCTAAATCCTGACCTATGAAACTAACTGAAACTAACTGCAGTGGTACTGTTGACCTTGAAAGTACATTTATTTATATCAGCTACAGTTCGACTTTATCCAGTGCAGCAATGTTATTAAATGAATTTTAACAAATCTCAGATCATACATAAAAAAGAAAATTTCAGAAATAAAACTAGTCACCCTTATTCCATCACCAATACTCCTCCTTTCCACCTGCTGCAAAGCAAGTTGTTCATTAATTCCTACTGTCACCTTGTGCCATCAGAACCATCTACTAAGTCTAGCCATTAAAGAAATTAAACTCCATTCATTATTTAGAAGGATCCCCGCATCTGTGAAATTTTTATTAATTTTATGTGGTTCAAAATATATAACACTTTTCCCCAAAATATTTACTTTTTTGTGTCTGGTTCATTTTTGTTTGAATTCCTTTTGCAGTGCACATTATATAGATGGAATTTGATTGTTCACCAGAGCTCTCAAACATCTAAATTATTATTAGACATAATAATTTTGGAATGTTAATCATTATTTTGATGTTCTTCTCCCCATTCTAGCCATGTTTTAGCATAAAACATAGTAATTACCAAAAATTAATATTTGTGACAGTGTTCATAAGCCAGATATTGTTGACTGGATAAAGGGAAGGAGATGTAACTTGTTTTTCCCTTCTATCATCTGTAATAGTTATTAAGCATAAGCATTATTCTTCACCTCAGCCAGGCAGAAAGGAGGCTTTCCTTTGTAGGGGAAAAAACCCCTAATACTTTTTAGCACACTACCTTTTGTGAATTCATAGTGGAGTCCCATCTGTTGACAGACTTAGAATACATTCTTCAGAAGAATTAAAGCAATAAAGGATTTTAATCCGTTATTTTCAAGAATGATTTGAGGACTGCTTTTTTGGAGGTGTGAAGTTATTCTGAGATGCAGAAACACACTTGATTGGATCTATTAGACCATACAAGGAAGTCAAGTCCTGAATTACCAACCAGAATTAAAATTTTAATTAATTATATAATTATATGCAATATGAACCATTATCAAAGCAAGAAATTGTGTGCTCTCATACATCCAACTTTATAAACATCTTAATCTTAGAATGCCAAAATAAATCCCCTCTATAGGTGAAAGCATGGAGAACACTATTAACTTATGCTATCAAGGTTTTGTCTGTTACTATTGATTTACTTATTTCTCAGCAAAAATGTGACATTATCTAGCAAATTAAATGAACTTACCAACATCCCAAGGCCAAAAACCTTCCAGGGAATCACAGAATTTCTAGGTTGGAAGAGACCTTCAAGATCATTGAGTCCAGCCCATGCTCTAACACCTCAACT
>VWYP01027304.1:1119960-1176577 GCA_013400435.1 Pycnonotus jocosus | reverse complement strand
TCAAGCATCTCAACGTCCTTCCTAAACTGAGGGGACAGAACTGGACACAGCACTCAAGGTGTGGCCTGACCAGTACCGAGTACAGGGGAAGAATGACCTCCCTGCTCCTGCTGGTCACACCATTCCTGATACAGGCCAGGATGCCCTCGGCCTTCTTGGCTGCCTGGGCACACTGCTGGCTCATGTTCAGCTGCTGTCACCACAACCCCCAGGTCCCTTTCCTCCTGGGCACTGTCCAGCCACACCATCCCCAGCCTATAATATTGCAGGGGGTTGTTGTGGCCAAAGTGCAGGACTCGGCACTTGGACTCATTAAAGTGTCAAGGCAAGTCCACAGCAATGTAATGGCAGGTTCTGGGCCATACAACTCAGGACACTCTGCACTGGCAGCCACAGCCAGTCAGGTGTGGGGGTGCTGTGGCTATGCCTGGGCCCCCACACCTCACAGCAGACTGCAGGCATCACCTACAGTTCCTCTGAAATCTTATAATGACTTTGGCACCACAATGCTTAAAATTGTGCTAGAAAACTGTGCTAGGAACTTGCATCACCTTCTGAAAAGCTTACCCTTATGCTATCCTGACTGGGAAAAGATTTTCCAGAACTTTCAGTTTCTATTAGGATTAATAATCCCAAAATCACATAAAAAGCTGACGCTATAGCTTGCAGCAGGAAGGACCTCCCTTTAGAAGAAGGGGGGTATGAATACAAAGATGAACACTGAATATACATGTATGTTCTGAAAAGAGCCAGGAAACCCTCTATGCACAATCTTTCTTCCTGGTATTATGGCACTTCTCTTCTGAGCTTCCTGGTGCCATTTGCCAGCAAAATCACAGCAAGAGGGGACAGGTACATTGTATTCCTGGGCTCATTTTCTGTTCAGTTGTGCCTTTTCCACCAAGCAATTATTTTGTTGATCATGAACATGGGAATAATTTTTCCCTTTGCTGTTACTGAACCAGTATGTTTCAGGAGAGTTACTATGCCCTGTCTCACAACACTTTTGGACTTTTTTTTCCTAAAGGTTAAAAACCACAACCTGCTAAACTTTGGAGAAAACATGGTAAGGGTTTCCAGAAGAAAAGTTTCAGATATTTGGAGGATCAAGGTTTACAGCTTTCTTTGTTGTTTTGTTAGGCTTTTTTTTCTTTGATTTAAAATATTACGTAGAGCATGTTAGGGCTGTTTGTTCTTAATGCTTTAGTTCTCTAGTTTTTGTGCATGCAGGTGAGAGCAAAGATAATGCAGAGAAGGCTGACAATTTAGAAGGCTGCAATATACTCCAGCACTATTCTTCTGAGTGTAATAGATGGTTTAAATAGCCACAAGGTGGTAATAGTGCTCTTCATGGAAAAGCTCAGGCGTTTTTAGCAGAGCAGGGTTAACTCTATAGAGATGTCTGATTTGCTAAGAATAATAATTGCGAAGAACAGTAGTGCCTTTGGAAATGAGGAATTGAAAACTTCTAGCAGAACAGTGTGTGCTGGCTAAGAGAGACGTGCCCTGGCTCAATGATACATACTGACAGTAAACTGTGATTTAATATATGTTCCTGTAGCAGCATGACAAACATTAAGAATATCATAGGAGTAAGTGAGGTGATAAAATCCACAAGAGTCATGCAGTGGCTGTCTGGGTAAATTGCCAAGGTTTAGTGAGAAATAATGGGGAAAAAACACTCATAAGTTTTGCATTAGAAATAAATAAGTTTATAGCTCTTCTGATTTGAGCTGAGATATAGTTAGTTTTCTTCCCACTGGCTAATATGAGGCTGTGTTTTGAATTCCTGCTGAACACAGGGTTGATAATGTAGAGTTGTTTCTGTTATTGCTGAGCAGGGCTTCCACATTTCAGTGCTTAAAAGGAGAAGAAAATATCCTGTATATATAAAATATGTATTTATGTATATACATTTGTTTTATGTAAGGCAAACCTATTGATTTGGAGACTAATAAATATTTGGGTACTTGGGCTTGTAGACAGTGTATCAGTCCCAGGCATAAACCAATTGTCTGATCATTCACATTAATCAACAGAAGCATTGCTGATTTAGAACACTGTTCTAAAACATACCATATGTCTGACTCCAAGGAACACCCAGGTGTTAAAGCTGCATGAAAAAGAATTTCCAGATGATGGATGTGTGCTCTATTCATGCAGAATAAAGACTATGACACAGGCAAAGTGACACTTCAATTTCTAATCACACAGCTCAGCAATTACTCTGTGGGCAAGCAATTTCATTACAAGGTTTTACTTACTCTAAGATGATACTTGAAGAACAATATTGCAGTGCAATTTAAAACTTATTTCACATAATTTCACAAGGGGTCTGTAATTCTTGTGTTACACTTAAACCCTGCTAGCCATGGCAGACTTTACAACACAGTGTTCTGCACAGGCTGGAACAAAAGAAGAATTAAGAATTTAAATTTTCCTATTACTTCTGAGTCCAGATTTTTAAATCATCCCATGTTAAGTCAAGGCACTATTTCCACAACTAGATACTGCCTCCACTAAACGTTTTAGAATCAGGCTTTTTATCCTTGACCAAATAAAGAAGAAGGATTGCATCAATTACCTGTGATGTTTAAATCATTGAATCATGTGAGTAATAGTTCACTCATCTGGCTGTCTGATCCATGGTTAGTGAATGCTCTTTATGCACCCTTCACCAAAAGGACTCAGCTCATAAATCGCTGCCCATTTGGGAGGGAGTTCATTTAGTCTGAAGAAACAGACTTTGCAATGATGTGACTTTTATGCTTGTCATCTCTGCAGAAGGTAGCAAGTCAGTGGAAAAAAAGGTAAATCACACTGCCTTGACCCACAGCAATTTTCTTTTGTCTTGGTACAAAGAGATTCTCACTTAAGCATAGACAGCATTTAGTCTGTCATCAGGCTTTCATTTTTCTCTTCATCTCCTTAAAAAGACCTCACATATGCTGTTTTTCAAATTTTTTTTAAAAAAAGTTTAAATTATAATTTTCTAACCTTTTTTTTTCCTCTTGTGACTTCATTGACCCATTTAAAGATCTTGGTTTTAACCACTCTAATGTTTACAATACCTCTTTCTGTAAAAGAGGTAACAATGCAGTGAGGGGTTTTCAAGCCTGTAAACAGGGAGAAACCAGACTATCTATGGGGCGTCCAACACTGAAATTTGTACTCTGAATAGTTCTCAAAACAAGTAGCTCTCATACTCAGGAGTGCCAGTGGCAGCAAGAATAAACAACTCTTAGGTAGGCCAAGGCAGAGTCAGACATTAGTAGTGGGCAATGGGCATGCAGAATTGCACAGCATGGGATGGTACTTTCAAGGATGGTACAAAACAAAAACTTCTCAGTGCACCAAGTTCAGTCCTTTGCTTTTAGTAACAGTGAGCTCATATAATCCCTTTACTTGTTAATAAGACTGAGCTGCCCATATGCTGAGAAATAAAAAATGTTTAGCATAAATAAGTTCTAAGTAGAATGAGTTACATAGATTCATAATCCTGTGTGATTTAGTATGTTCTTTGTTAACATTACTTGTTTGCAGCCTAAGGAGTAGCGAGATTTGCTGAAAGCTTAGGCTGCAAACTGTGAGCTCACACCTAGATATGTTTTCGGCTGGAATAGAGTTAATTTTCTTACTAGTTTTCCTACTATCTCCTACAGTGCTGTGTTTTGTCTTCAGTATGAGAGGGGAATTGGCAACATGCATTTTAGTTTTTGCTAAGTAATGTTTATCTTGAGTCCAGGGCTTTTTTAGCTTCCCATGCTCTACCAGCAAGCACCAGAAGCACAAACAAGAAGATAAGGAAGCTATAACCATCAGCAGGAGCTGCAACTTGACAAGACAAGAACAGGGCATGACCTGCCTGCATGAACACAGAGAAAAAAAATCCAATAAGGCATTAAAAGACCCCAGACCAAAAATTACCATTCTTCCAAGAGGTACATGCAAAGGGCTTAAAGAGCAGAGGAGGGGTGAGTCCATGAGTTTTAAGGGTATAATTGCCTTAATTATTCTTTTGTTCTGGGTCCCTCTGCAGAGGTACCTAGCTCAAGCTGGCCTGCTGCTGTACCACACCATTAAATTATTTATTTTTATAAATCCAGTACCTGAGATTCTGCTCCTGGGGACCCAGGGTCAAGTCTGTAGAAGGAGGAAGTGCAAAGGGACACAGTCACAGCAGGTAAAATCTGTGGTGGTCTGTGTGCAACTGCTCAGGTAGAGACTTCTCCTCTAACAGAAATGTTATTCCTCACAGTGTCTGTACATACTCAAATTAGTCTACCTGGAAAAGGTTAAATCAAACAACAGCTCTGTGGAGTTCATTCAGGATGCAACATTTCTGATAGAGATTAAAGGGGATGTGGGTGCCCTCAGCTCTTTCCTTATAAAAGCATATTCTGTATAGGTAAATGCTACATCTTTCTTCTGTGCACTGAATACATTGGTATTGTGCCACATTATGTTATTAGAGTTCTTATTGTCCTGAAATGGTCATCCCAATAGAGATACTGTGAAATAACTAGTTCACAGAAATCAATTTAAAAAGTTGTGTCTTCCTTTGTCATAACTCATCTGATGTTCCGTCTGCATTCATCACAGTAGCATAATCAACCCCCTTTCAATCCAGCATTAAGAGTATCAAAGGAGAACTAACCTAAAGAAGAATTCATGAGTGGATACTGAGGAAAGTCCTACCAATTCCATGTATTAATTAGGTTATCATTAGTGTGTGGGATGGATTTAAATGAGATTAAATTTTTAATGAATTGTCAGAGCTGTGACTGAAATGACCTGTGGGAGTTTGTTTGGACAAGTTATTACAGATCACTACAGTTTGCTTAAGAAAAGACAGGAAAGAAAAAAAAAAGTTATTTTCTTCATTTTCAGATCTTCTGCTAGACAGAACACTTCTGTGGGAAATTTGGGAGGAAGATAGTCCTGTATTTCCCTCACCTTTGGTATTTTCTCTGTTGCCAGGCCTGCTAACAGAAATAATAATGTAAGCTGTGCTGAATTTCACTTGCTGCAGTTAATACATAGAAAGTGATCCTATTTTCACTATTTACAGGTGTTCTATCACTGCACAGAGTGTCACCTTGTACATCAGCACATAACGTCCTTAAAACACATGGAGAATGCCTGACATTTCATCAACTTCTGTGTTGTGCTTTTTTTTCCTTTGAGCTACAGCTTATTTCCAGATCTCCTGGCGTGAACTCTCATTAACTACCCTGATACAATGGAGCCTGGCATATAATCACAAAAGTAGGTTAGTATTTTATACCTAATTTTCACAAACTAATCTGCACACAAACACTGAGAGACAGAAATCTGGGAAGGACCAAGACCACCTGAACAGAGATTTATATATTCTATGATCTTCAGCTATTTTACAGGTTAAAAACTTGGGCAGTATTTGGATGACAGAAGGGAGTGCCAGCAGACGTGATAGAATGGTAAGATTACCATTAGCACACAGCTAAAACCCTACCTTTTATCTTATGTTTCTGCTTGTAGACAAGCTTTCAAAAACAGACAAACATAATTAATTACCTGTTCTTTTACAGGAAACAGAACAATGTGCCTCTTTGCAGGGTTTAAAACCCCAGTTCTGAGGACTTTTAAGGCTACCAAATAAGTAGGTAGTCTATTTTTTACTGCTGCTTAAAGGAATCTACATGGTATGCAATCTTCTTCTTATATTAAGAAGATGCTTATTATGTTAACTGAAAAAGGCAAGTGCTTGTGAGCAATGATTGAGTGGAATGTGAAGTTTGCTGCCACTTGACAACAGAATGTCATTGAGTAGGCAGCCCCTCTCAAATATCTTTGAAACCAAGACATTTGAATTAATAAGCCACTTAAAGAACAGAGGATGCTACACCTCCTTCACATATTATTCAGGTGGCATTTGCTCTAGAGACTGTGGATTATATCTGACCTACTGTTGACTTTTAAGATTTATGTACAATATCTCAGGAACAATTTCAAGGAGTGAGTGATGATCCAGGAGTCACCCCTGTAATACTATACATTCTCTGCCTTTTCAAAAGTTAGTCAGTCTTGCCCAGGAAGTTTTATTCTAGATTGAGACATTACTATAATGATCTTGGAGCAGTTCAACTTGAAATCAAAATGCTTTGAAGATGTACATATGTTAATCCTGAGGTGAATTTAACCGGCCACGGGATTATTTGTCAAAGTAGGATCATCTTTGGCTAGAATGAAGATGTTAATAACGCCATATTCCAGTTACTTCTTTCTCACTGGAACAGTGAATGCCAGGAAAAGGAGTAAATAATTCTTCCACAGTTGTCCCAGGTGTCAGAAAAACTTTATGGAATTGCAGCAAGTTATAATCTCCTCCACACTTTTGAATCATCTGTGCTGGCAGAAAACCAGTGCAGGCCAACAGCAGGTAGTCTAATACCTGTTGCCTTGAACTGGGTGCTGTGTTGATGGAATAGTTTTCCTGAATTGTTTGTTTCTTGCTCTCATTATTACCGGATGGCAGAAAATGTGCTTCTGATAATGATGGGCAATATTACAAGCTTATTCTGGAGGATTTTTCCTTTTCAAAAGCAATTTTAAAAGAAAAACTTTACATAATTTAGTATACAAGCTACATATGCATTGCTTTTTATCCCACGAAAAGTAAAATACTCTTCTGATGGTGTAAGTAGTTCTAACTGCATGGGATTATTCACACTAAAGAGAATTCATTCCTTGGTTTGGTATGCTGGCTGAAACCTACAGGATAATAAAGGGAGGTCAGGTTTTTTCAATCGGTCTGAATTAGTCTGTCTCTGCTGCCAGTGCCAATCTGAATTCTCTAAGAGCATAATGCACTAAGCACACTGTGCTGCTCTCTCTCCAAAACCAGTGGTATTCTAAGAATTCAATTATTTTTTGGAAAAAAACCCCACCAAGTTAGAATTTTTGTAATTTTTCTGTGTATCTGAAGTAGAGAAAAGCCTGACAGCAGTTTAATGCATTTCCCACATCCAAAAGAAGAGCAGCAGGATGGCAAGCAGAAAACAGAAACAGCCCTGACAAGATAAGGATGCTCTGAAGCAGTGTAATTGTCACAGAATCATAGAACAATTTGGGTTTCAAATACTCCTGGTATGGGACTAGGTAAAGAGATGCTTTCAAGGCTTAGCAAGAACAATACCCCAGGCTTGTAAGATAAACAGCTGGATGTCTGCAGCAGCTGCTGTACAGATGTAGGACCCAAATCCCACATCTGCTTATATCAGAGGAAACTTCTTGTTCTCAGTGCAGCAGTAACAGGTTAGGAAAATAAATCATAGATACCAAGCATTGCTCTCTGCAGAATGCCCAGGAAATACATGCATTTTTGTTTTTTTCTGATTTGGGCTTTAGACTAAAAAACCTGAGTTCAACACCAAGTAAAGTTCTGAACATCAAAAGATTTTCAGTACAATATACATATATAAGCTGCTTTTAATAAAACAAAGCTTTCCTGATGTTAGCTGTAAACCTCTCCTCACGCAGAAAATCAGTAATTAAAAAAGTCAACTGAATGTAATTATTGTGAAGTCACAGTATGAGTTTCTTTAAAGACTAGAAAGTGTTAAATCAGTTTGTTCTAGGCTGAAACTTGCTTTTATCTCATTAAAGTTACATCTGAGAGTTATGAAAGCTAAAGGCTTACTAATATTGCTCATCTTTTCTTCTCCTTGCATTATGCATGAGACAGTATTAAGTAAATGAAAAGCTTATAGTTCCCCATATAATTTCCAAAGTTCTCTGTGGGAAGCACCAGTATTCAAAATATCAGATAAATATGTCTTTGCCATCCTCAGAGAGCTTCCTTCCAAAACCTGTCATATGATGGCACAATATTCATTCAACTCCATGATTATATTTAGCTTCTCTCTGTTCCTGGGCCTGTCAGGAACTGAAGTGCTAAAGGGAGTGAGGTGTCTCCATGTAAACACTGTCTTTGTGATCACCTGACACAGCAGATGAAAGATACCTTTTACAACACAACACGCGGGAATGAGCACATTATCTTTAAAAAGGTAGCTTTGGATAACTCCCTGCTGTGGTTGCTGTCCATTGTCCCCAGTGCTGGTGGCATGTAACAGAACAATACATTAATACTTGCATAATTTCTCTTCCTGCAAAAAATATTTTTGAAGTTGTTACTCTGATCCCACAAGATTTCTAATTTGTAAATTAGAAAAATAATTTGTAAATTTAAAAAATTTACAAGCAGTCACTTTGTAAAAATTTTAAAAGATCCACTTCTTTCACCATGAATATTCCTAATAAATGTAAACTATATACAACGGTTGCTAAGATACTTGCATAACAGAAATTTAGCTTAACCTGACACATTCTCATACTCTGCTGTGTCAAATTGAAAAATCCATATTTAGTTGCTAGGATTTACCTTTGTAATCAAAACAATTTTGAGCACCACGTTAATCTTAGGAGTTTTGCATATGATATATTGGAAGATACATTCCACAACTGAACATCTCTTCTGGAGGGCTATCAGCATTTCAACCATGGCACATTGATCCTACAGAAAGCAAGATCTGCAAGGAGTATTTACATCATGCAACATGCTCCCATCAGCCCCCAGCCAAACACAAACTGCCCCTCTCTCATGACCCAGTGGTACCCTCTGTCTATGAATTTTGACACTGCATAATGTCTCTGAAGAGATTAATTTTTCAATATCCGTCCTAGAATATTTAGGTTTTAATTACTTAGCTACATTTACAGGGAATGGCCTGTCTGTTCTCCCTCAGCTGTAATATTAAACTTCTAATATTGTATTAAAAAAAAAAAAAGAGTGAAATGTCAAGTTTCCCTCAAAGACATAAAGAAAGGTGAAAATTAAAATACAAATCAAATTCTATAGCACACAGTCTCATTAGAATCCGACCCCAGCATTCAGGGCATTTGCCATTAAATTAAAAAATTAATACCCATTTATTTTGTATAAAAAATGTAACCATATGAGTTTCTCTGGAACCTCTGGAACCAAGAAAACTGCACTTTTGCATAATAAAATCTACTTCAAAGACAGACATCTAAAACTTTCAAAGTAGAGAACACAAACTCATTCATGTATTTCAAATACATTTCCTCCATACTTGTTAAGGCATCTAAATGCAAAAGATCTTCCCCCCACCCCTCCCATTCTAGACTAAGATTTTATAGCTTCAAACTCTTATTTTGTTTCCATGCTCCTTTCAAATATGAAAACTTCTTCTACGCCGCATCAATAATGTAATTATACCTTAATGTTTCTCTTGTTACAAAGAATTGAAGCATTACTGTGCCTTTTACCAGCTTCCTTGCTAGGACAGAATACAGAGGGATGTGTTTTTAGCTACAGTAATTACCTTAATTTTGTAGGAACATAAGATTGCTGTGTAATCGGCTATTACTAATGCAATTACTCTGAAGAAATGGCTCACAAAGAGATGTGTCAGGGGTGCTTCTACATCAGCATAGATTGAAGTAATTTAATAATGAGTCACATTTGGTCTCTGAAGTGGGTAATACTGAATGGCAAATATCCACTCTGTAATGAAGATTTATGAGAGCATTATTTTGGCATGTAGTTACAGGACAGCTACTGGGTTTTGCAAATTAACTGTACACCTCTTCTCTTCCCAAACATATAATTTTTATTCTAATTAAGACCCCAGCTGGGCTCAGGGTGCCTTTTTGTGAGGCACCTGGTCAGGACCTCGTATTCCTTATTCTTGTAAAAGCCCAAGTCACAGCTTGTTGAAGTAAATGGGGAGACTTAGGGTGAGTTATGGACTCCTAAATGACAGACTACAGGAAAACAAGGTGGAGGTAGGGGCCTGTCATCCCACTCCCAAGAGTCCTAACTTAAGAAGGCTCTTGACAACATGACTGACTTTATTATTCAGCATTCACTCAAATATTTTCCTGAGTCAAAGTCATGGAAATTCAGTGAGTACCTCAAGACCAACCCAGAAGCATGTGACACAGTGCAAAAGTAAACTCAGATCTTCAAAGTCCCTCTTTAGCTCCTTAGCCACACACCACATAATTTGTCTGTAGTATGCAAGTAACTAGCAAATTTTTAAACTTATTAGGAAGTCTCAAAAGGCCTGACATAGCTTAATTAGTTATTGACTATGATTGCAAAAAACCACCACAGTGAATAAACAGTATAAAATATGCCATAGCAGGTTGCCACACTGCAACAGCTGGAATGAAAACCATTTGGGTAGAGATCAATTGCTCACAAGTAGCTCTACAGAATGAGCTGACTCTACAGAATGTCTTTACTGCAGAAGCAGAAACACAGACACACTCAGGGTACCAAACATACATAGAATTGTCACTACAACAGGTATGGTAAGTCTTTTTCCTCTCTTTGTTTTTGCTATTCCTGCAACTGAAAACAAACTAAAATCACCCAAACATAGGGATTAAATGATGACAGTAGAGTTTTGTCATTCATTAAGAAATAGCTGCTCCTCCTAATAGTGCAGCATAATAGAATGAGAAGAATATAATAATTTTACATCAGTACCAAATTCGTCACTTTCAGTAATATTAATTACAAAGGTATGTATACAGAAGGCCAGACCTGGCCAGGGTTAACACAATAGGTTGTGAGAAAAATTAGATTCTGCAGATAACAGAAACTGGCCAATATGGGGCTATATTAATATGACAGTAAAAGGAGAAAATGTCTAGATTAAAAATAGTGAAAGAGAGTATCCTGAACTCTGATTGAAGAGTTCCCCAGCTCCTCAAACAACAACAAAAAGGAAAACAAACCCCGAACTAAATACAAAGCCTAATAAAGCAGGGAGTATTAAAAGTGTAAAAGTGAGAGTATCAACATCAAGTAAGTCTTTAAACTGGAAGAATATTAACATTGTTCCCAATTCTCTCACAGAAAGTCATAAAAAACCCCAACCAACCACCCTCACAATAAAACAACAAAAAAACCCCCACACCAAAAAAAACCCAACCAAAAACCCAAACCACCAACCAACCAACCAAAAAACCCCCCTATTTTTGTAGCTGAAAATTCTTTCATGATCCAAAAGTGTGTTTGACCAATTCAAGTGTAGAATTTAAAGAGGACTATTCAATATTTCCAGGAAGGTGAACACGCACTGCCTGCATTTTGCCTCAGCATCTGTTAGTGTTCAGTACTTATTGGTTCTAAGAATGACATATCAATGAGGTGAAGTATTTTTTTGGGTGCCATGGGTGACTAGTAAAAGTCCTGGAGCATGAGATTCAAGCAAAGAAAAATGTCATCATCTACTGTCTTTCCTTTTAGAATCCCCTGAATATGCCAATATGTATAGACACCCAAAACTTTGTAAAATGGATTTATTGTCTCCAGGAAATCTGTTTTAATTACTAAATTTTTGAAGTTCCATTTTTAAATAGTTTGAGTTCCTGGATCACACTATCCTCTCTGGAAGAACATTTTAGAACCTTACTCTTAGAACAGTTAAGAAAACTTCCTTTCCATTCTAAATTTAGGTGATATGTATCATTTAACGACTTCTAGTCCTCTTCAATATTGATTTCCTGAATTTAGTTATGAAGAGGAAGCATATATCTTCTCAGACTTAATTTGCCTAGACTAAATCAAACTCCTCTGTTCTCTCCATTAAAGACACATATTCCATTCTCTCATTTGTCCCAGGAGACTTTGAGGACTGCATCTGTTCCACATCAAGTTTCTTTTTCGTGAGCACAGATGACCAGAACTCTACACAGTAAACCAAATTGAGATTTCCCAGCATTTTATAAAATACTACAAATATATTCCTTCCTCTACAAAAAAAGAAAAATACTTTGCAGTATTCCCTACAACAGTATAAGGCTTTTCAATAGCTGTATCTATGTATATGAACAAATAGTGGTAGTTCATGGTGACCTTTTGATTCACTATTTAATTCACATCTTTCTTTTTGCCCCCCTTTGCCTCAAACCAGTACAAAACTAATACAGAATTAGAAGCTATTTCTTACATCTTGCTGCTTGATTCCAGCTGATACTCTTCCTGAGGTGTGTCTCTTACATTTCCATTTCCTTTCATGTTCCTCTGCATTCTGCTTTTTAATTAAAACTTGGGCCCTTTTGACATTTCCCATTTTCTTTTTCTGTCCATATATGTCAGTTTTTCAAATGGACCATGCAGTGTAAAAAGAGAAGGGATTTCCTGTTAGAATGTGTTACAGTTTTTTATAATCTCTACATTGAAAGGGAAAAATTTAATCCCTAAGAATATTAAGAATAGTTGGCTAAATTTGATGTCACCTTGTCGAATTAAGCAGGGACTAACTTCAGGGAGGGCAGCTAATAGCAGCTTCAATTTTTATGTAAACATCTAAGAGAGTGGATTGTGTTTTAATTCTCTGTATTATTTCTTTTAAATTTTCCCTGTTGTTTTTTACCTCTTTATTATTTTCTTACCTCTTCATTAGTCAGAATTCCTATTTTTTTCCCCATCATCATTTGAGCTCATCTGTCTTTTGAACTCAATAACTTGACATTTTATATTATGGCATTGTTCCCTGCTGTGTATTCTCAAATAAAGATGCATCTGATAATGAGAGCATGTTACACGAAATTCAGGTTTTCAAGAATTCTAAGTTCATCTTGTAATGTATTTATCTTTTTCTACTCATCACAATAATTTTAAATTTTATTTTTAATTTATACTCCTCATTTCTACATTTAATCTATGTTTATATCACTAGTCCTAACCCTAATTTCTTGTTTACTGGTAACAATCCTACTGAAACTCAATCATACCGGCAATTTTAGGAAGTGGATTTCTGTTCTACACTGAGTACCTTCTGCTTCCAACAGATTGCTTCTCAGTTTTTCCTAATGTATCACGTGGAAGACTGTGTTCTCACTACATAATTACACTATATCAATTCTGCTGAATGGGTGCAGACAGGGAAAGGTTAAACAAAAAGTCTCTTACTCTGTCTGCATGCAACAGTCAGATCCCGCCTCATGTCCTTTAGTTATTGTCTGACTTTGGGATACTATAAAGGGAATGAATGACATCTCTACATTTCTTTATGTGAAAATAATACAGAGGCAACGGACACCCTTCTTTAGGCTATAAAGAATGTATTTCAAATACTAACTAATGGGAAAAAACCTGTTTGGTTTTTTTTTTGGGTTTTTTTTTTAATACATGAAGCTGATACCAGTGTGTACTGTACATTTTTCTCTTTTTTTTTTTTTTATTTTACCTTTCTGGCTTTTAATCACTCAGTTTCATGTAACAATTACTGCAATTGCAGTTATTGCAAAAATCACCACTGAGAAAGCAAGCACAGTATTTATGATTAACCATGCAAAATAACAGAAAAATAGTTTAACTGGTTTAAGTTTTGAAATTTAAGTTCTACTTTTAAGCAGAATGTTCAGTTTATACTAAAGAAAAAGTAGAAACTATTTTTTTTTTCTACTAAAGAAAAACTGGTTGTTTCTGTGTAATTTAATCACATCCAAATCTAGACACAGAGCTTCTCTCTATTAGATTTACATGTTGTAAAATACACCTAGTTCATCAAAGAATCAAACCTAATTATTGTATGTATTATACACATACATCTCTATGCTTGTTATTCATGTATGAAAGCATCAGCAAAACAGAGAAATTTCATTTTGGTACACAGCATTTCCATTCTACATAGGATTTTCCAAACATGCTTCCAGATTCACTTCTTATTTTTCATGCTATGGATTGTATGGAGTCATCTTCAGCCCTGCACGAAATTCTCAGCTTCTGTGACACAAATCTATATCAATTGTGATCTTTCTGTCTCAATATCAGATTAATAATTTTTACGACAAATACAATGTTTGTCTTAAAGCATATGTCCTGTGTTTTTGTCCTTTCATCTATACCCTGCAATTAGTAACCCTTAAATGTTGATACATTTTTACTTACAGTTTAGGTGCTGAGATTTTGTGCAGTTATGTGGTTTCCTGGACTTTGTAGTCCCTAAAACAAAAGGTAAGCAACACAGGTTGAAAAAAAAAAAAAAGAGAGAAAAAACAGATACAAATGGAAATTATTCTATAGTTCTGAAACAGTAAGTACTGTATTTGTCTTTTTTTTTTTTTTTTTAATTGCTGCTACCTAACAAGTCTGCCTCTTATTTAGAAATGATCTGCAATTAAATATTACAGGAAATCATTAGTGTTAAAAATACAGGCTAAACACATGCTAATTAGATTTAGAAACATCTCAATTAAGTAAGATAATGAAATGTTTTTGAGGCAAATGAACTGCACAATTGCATTGATACTAAGAAACCTGAATTAAAAGAAAAATGTATAAAAAACTCTAATGGAAGAAAATATTCTCCTTTTTTTTGGTGAAAGTCAATGTGTTTTTGTTCACCCCAAAATAGTCTTAAGAGGGTTCTCAGAAACAGCATAATCTATATAATACCAAATTTAAAGGTTCACAAGTGAAATAAATATATTTTTTTTACTGAAAACTGTATTTTGAATTCTAGTGTTACTTCTAGCAAATGTTGAAACCAGAAACCATTATATGCAGAAAACATACTGAGTGCCAGATAAACTATGTAGAAAATACACACAATTGTTACTTTTCTGTAACACAGCCTTAACAACCCATCTTAAAAAGAGGAAAAGGAATATATGTTATACCTAACATTGAAAGATTACAAGATGAATCTTGAACTTGTATGTCATTCCTTCCTATCTAAGAAAAGAAAAAAAAAAAGAAAAAAAAGGGAAAACAAAGGACAACTCAAAAGCTGAAGACAATAATCCTGAGAAACTTTCAATTTCTTGTCTTAATTCTTGTACTTGCTGTGAAAGGAGAAAAACAGAAAAAAGCTCAAGCAAATGAACACTAAAGAACATATTCTGGCATGCTCCCCCTCAGGTTTTCCTTCCCTACCATTACAGCAAATAAATGACAATTTGAATTTTAAAGAGGAACATGACCTTTACCTTGAATGTGCCTATTTTACCCTTCTGATGGCTTCTGACAAATGAAAGCAAACAGGCTCCACACCTGGAGCATTTGCTGGGAGATGTCCGTGCTCAGCACCTGTTGCTGTTGAGAGCAATACCTGTGCTTGGTGCTTAACATGAAAAAGCTTTGTGTTTCAACTTCTATCAAAATAAAAGACTTTATAAAATCGTAATAACAAATAATGAAATAAAGCACGTAAAATATTTTGAGGAAGCTGTATTAAGGTAAAGAAATACTTATGTACATTAAAACTGAAACTCAAATATTTTGTTTCTACTTAAATGAAAACATGCTACTCCATCTAAATAGCACTAACTTTAGGACCTCAAATCCCATTTTTTTTAACAATTCGATGGCATTTCAAGTTCACATAATTATCTAAGTATTTCTGAGACATTCCAAATCCCACAGCCCTCAAGGCTTCTCTTCATTTATAGAGAAACAGTGTCCCTTGGCGGCAAACGAGGGTAAATGCAAAAGTATTCAGGGGCTTTTGTTAAATGTGATTTATATGGCAAGTGATCTATATTAAAACTTCCAATAATTTTAACATATCCATCACACTTATGTCCCTGGAGTGCCTAGCAATTTTTCAGTTTAAAAAGAAACTAAAATAATAAGTGGTGGTGTCTCCATTATCTTTGGCTTATCTGCCCTATTGTTGCTTAAGAACACAAACACAAGCAGTTGCAAATTACCAATCTATGATATACTGCCTGGCAGTATATTATCTAGATAAATAATTAAATCTGTATCTATACAACTTCAAATTATCTAGAGACAATTTTCATTTTTATTGTACCTGATTGAAGATAATTATTTTGGTTGTGATAGTCAGGAATTAGATGAACTAATTTTAGCTTCTCTGTGCCACAACTGTTGATATTAACTGTATTTGAGTACCTACTTCCAACTGGCAGATAATCTGGAACGAATAACTAATGAAAAGTTCCAATCTAATAAGCTGCAATTCCAAGCATATAATGATTTTCCTAAGAGTACCACCTATCCTATAAATCTTCCTAATCACAGACTGGAATCTCTCAAACAGATGGATCATTGTGCATTAAGATGTTTGCTTTTTCACCCTTAATTTTTGGAAGCACCTATTGGGATCTAAAACTGTAGCTCCTTAACAAGCCATTGTAACAGTTAATTTTATTTATTTAGTTATGATTGATAAATCAAGAGTTTTCCTATGCATAAAGCAATCTTCACATAGGGCTTCGGGGGCTTTTTTTGTTTGTTTGTTTGTTTCCAGCTGTTAAATAGAAAGTAACATGTTTTATATGTATAAAATAGCACTCTCTCTATATATGTAGCAGCATAGCTAGGTAAAATTTAGATTGCCAGTCAAGGAACTACCTTATTATTCTTGCTATGGCACTTACTAAGTGTGACTTCCCATGCTAGCAAATGAGTCAATTTTCTGTAGCATATAATTTTGCTATCAGTTACAGCATATAATTACCACGGGGTTGGAATGATTTCTGTGTGAACATCTGGATCCCTCTGCCACACTGCAGAATGCTAACAACTTGCAGTCAGACCTGTAAACACTTGCACTCTGCAGAATTGCTGTCTCAATGACAACACTGACTGCCTCTCTTACCTCAGCCTGGAATATAAAGTTTTAAATCTTAACAGGCATGCTTTAAAACCTACTTTAAATCCCAAACAAACACAGTAACTTTTATAATTTCTCTGCATAAATCATGCTTTTTAAGCAAGGATTGTGTTCAAGTGTAACACTGTGAATAGTTAATTGTCAATGGCAGAATCATTTTTGCTTGTATTTCAAGTAAAAATATTCCTAAAGAATGACAATGAACATTTACATGCTTCACAGTAACAATGGCATTCAGTGTTTTCAACAGCAGGAAGCATTCTCGTATTTCTAAAGGGCCCTGAAGAAGTGAGGCAATAGTCACAACTGAGTGTGTAAAAAAAGACTTAATCCTGAATTATATAAATTGACCAAAGTTAGTTGGGATTTAGTCAAAGAAAGAAGTAGTAATCTGAAATTGGACTACAAGTTCAGCTGTACCACAAATCAGATTGTTCCAAAAAGAACAACTGTGTGCTGTGCCATTCCAGCACAGATGTGGTGCCACTTGTGCTTACTGGAAACCAATCTTTCACCTGCCTTGCCAATCCATCAACCCATTAATGGAAATTAAATCTGAGTCAGCAGCCAGGAGGGCCAACCCTGTCCTGGGGGCATCAGGCCCAGCATCACCAGCCAGGCAAGGGGAGGGGATTGTCCTGCTCTGCTCTGAGCTGGGGCAGCCTCACCTCCAGTGCTGGGGGCAGTTTGGGGTGCCACAACATAAAAATGACATGAAGCTGTTAGAGAGTGCCCAAAGGAGGGCCATGAGGATGGGGAAGGGGGTTGGGGAGAAGATGTGTAAGGAGCAGCTGAGGTCACTTGGCCTGTTCAGCCTGGAGCAGAGGGGAGACCTCACTGCAGTTACAACTTCCTCCTGAGGGGAAGAGGAGGGGCAGACACTGATCTCTCCGTTAACAGAACTTGACACGAAAACAACCAGGGGAGGTTTAGGCTGGATATCATGAAAAAGCTCTTTCCCCCAGCAGGTGTTTGGGCACTGGAACAGGCTCTCCAGGGAAGTGGTCACAGCACCAGCCTGACAGAGCTTAAGAACTATTTGGACAATGCTCTCAGGCACTCAGGCTCTCAGGGTGGGATTCTTGGGGTGTCCTGTGCAGGGCCAGGAGTTCAACTTGATGATCCTGGTGGCTCCCTTCCAACTCAGCATATTCTATGATTACAGTGTCTTCCCAAAAGTCACACTTCTAGACTAAGCCTTGCCACTCTCAGTACACACTTGGACGCCTGAATAGAGTTAAAAATCCCATTTACAAAATTCCAGTACCTTTCAGAAACATCTTTCATGAAAAGCCCAAATTTCTATAACTCGTCTTGCACATACCTCAGAATTTATATTTTAATAACTCAATAATTTTAAGAGATTAAATTGTAAAGAACATCTTTACATAGGTAGGGAATGCTGATGTTAGAGGCAGATTTGAATCCTCATCTCTGTTCCTTCACACGCACATGGGAAAAAAGCTCAAATACTCAATCAGCTGCCCAGGGTTATTTGGTGCACTCCCACTTAGCAGTTCAGGTTCAGGTGGCTTTAGGAGAAGACTCCTACCTACCTAACTGTCCTGAACTGGAATCAGAATGTGCAAGGGAAAGACAGGAGCCAGTCAGACTTGAGCCTTGAGAACCAGAAACAGGCAAAAATTCCAGATGCTATTTTCCCTTGCTCCACAATGTAGGAAATCTACAGAGCAACATTTTTCTTTGCCTCTCTTTTCTGAACAGATCAGATAGGACAGTGTTTGAAAGCACCTCTTACCCTCTGGCACTTAGAATAAAGCTCATTTTAGACAGTAAGTGGTTGGACAGATTCTTGCAATTAGCATAAAACCTTGCCTGCATGATTACTGTTTAATCATATACAGAAGCACAAGTCTGAGATAAACCACAGATATCACTAAAGGGAATTCTAGTGCATAAAATAATGCATATCTTGCTTATAGAAAAAGGAGAAAATGAGTGTTTTAACCAAGAACTCCCTTGCAACATCAATAAAAGATTTTGATGTCACTACAACATTACATTCTTGTTAAAGAAATATTAATATTCTTTTGTAAAAGACTTGCTGAGAGAAAGAGTTTGGGTGTTTGATGTCTTTAAAACAAAAACATTTATTTTTACCTGCAACTGGAAATAAGACTGATATGAACACCTGAACAAAAGAAATTATTACCAAACTGTTTTATGTATTTAATGATTCATTTTTAAAAAGCCAAATGACCAAACAAAAAGCATGACTTAGTGATGTTAAAACAAGAAGCTACAAATGTTTTAATGACATAACAAGGGATATAAATGCTGTGGCCCATTCGGCATTGCCAGATACTGTTACATAGTTTGAATATTATTTGTTTTTTCTGTTCAGTGTACAGTTCTGGTTCAGATGCATTTACAACTATAATAGCATCACACTTAATACCTACATTTGTGTTTTCAAAAATAAACCAACCAAACAGAAAATGGAACAGACAGAAACCAACTACAGCTGGGCTTTCTAGTTTCAAATCAGAATTTAAATTGTTTGAACTTGACAATTTGCTCACCATCTCAGTGTGCTGTGCTTCCTCCTTATAGAGAGAGCAGTTTAGGAAGGTAAGCAAGCAACATAGATACAAGCAATCAGTTTTATTTCAATACAATTATTTTTAGCCTGATGAGAATTTTGCTCTAATACCTTCAAGAAAAAGGGCAAAGGAAAGAAATATTCATATATAATGTAATAAACTCTAAGGATATGAGGAAGCAAGCTGGTCAGAAAGATTTTTCTAAATCTCATTTTTAGCTCCTGGTACAGAGACTAACAAACTTCCATTATCTTCAACTTTCAAGAAAGCAACTGCTCCACCTGATCACATCTTCACTATCTTTATGACTGTTCCTTCTGGAGAGAGAACGCTTGAAGTCAGAACACTGACATTTTTTATGGGGCATCACTACAAAAAAAGAAAGTGGACACAATTTGATGGCAGACAAGGATGAATCCATATGTTCAGCTTCTTTTGGGAGATTTAATTCCTTGTAGTTTTAATTGTTCATTAACACATTCCCTATTAACTAGAAGACATGTTTAAATCGCTGCTAAAATAAACAGAATAGTTCACTCCTACTCTTCCTAACTGGATTTAACTGCAATGGTTTCACAAGTCCTGAATTTCAAGAGACTACAGCAAGGGAGCTGGGAAGAAGATACAAAAGATATTAAACATTGTTCTAAGTAGTGGTAATTGTGAAATTTTATTTCATTTTTTGAAGTCACAGAAGAAAGTAGAAAACAGAGACAAAGTACTGGATGTAAATAACCAACAACAGATGTAAAGTAACTAAACAAGACAAAATCTGCTACCTTAAATTAATACAATTTACATGAGAAAACAATTGGTACCAAGGCTGAATTAGAACCATGATTTTCAAGGTCAGGCACACACTTCCCTAGTCCCTCAAAAGCTTCAAGCCTTAAAAGAATATTCAACTGGGAACGGTATTAATCCTGAACAATGGCACCCTGTAAATGGACTTCATGCTTTCTTAACTTCTGCCATGAAACAGCTGAAATAATACATTTGAAAAATGCTCATTCAAGGTATATTCCACCAGTTCCACACTGCTATTTAATAAACAGAAAAAATTATTATCATCCAACCTGACTTTTAGCCACCTCATCAACCCTAAGTTTGATCTCCTAAATCACTAATTGAGAATCAATGATTCAAGGTTTTAGTATCAAATTAGTACTTTTACTGGAATATGCAGATTTAACTTTACAATAAAATACACTATACTAGAAGGTTCATTCAAATCTAGGTAATTTCAGTTACATTCCTATGGCTTTGAGAAAAAAATCCCAAGCAGTTTTACTGTATGTACACAATATTGAACATCAAGATTTAAATTATTTATTAATAACCTACATTCACTGTGGATTTCTAAGATTTACATCCAAAAAGCATATTTTATTTACATGCTGCCGACATTTTAAAGAAAAAGAAATAAAATATTATCTGTTTAGGAACTATATCTATTTCAAAATTTAAAAAGATACATTTAACACCACAAAACATTTTAAACATTTACAGTAAAAAACAGCTTTCTGTGCCAATCATACTTACTCTCCAAGAATCCAAAATTGCACTAACTACAATTAGACTAGGAACACTTAAGACCTGAGAGTCAAATCTAAACCTTTTTTTTTTTTTTTTTAAGAAAATCCTACAAGCTAATATGCCCTTATGTTAATTTAAACACAGACTGGTCAGTGGTCAATTTTTAAAAATAAGCCAACACCAAAAACAACCCCCAAAAACCCCAGTGCATTACTTCTGCAGCTCCAAAAATAGATCACTATAAAATTGTTGCAGTAGTTTGGTAAGTGCCAGGCCTGCCAGATGCAGTAAGGCTTATTTTAAAGTGTCCTTTCCCACACACTGTATCCATATAAAACAATGAGTGTCTTTGATCAGTTCCTGTGAGGATTCCCACACTTATGTAAGCATGCAGTCACTTAAGGATGCATCTTGGATTTTTGAGGGTTCCAACCTCAAGCAGACATTAAATACAGGTGTTTTAATAGCTAGATCAGAGTGAAAAAAAACCCAACAAAAAAACAAGAAGAGGCATAGAAAGTTAGAAATACTGGCCAGAAAACATTCAAAGTCTAATAAGAAGCTTTATATCCACCCCAAGGGTCTTTTAAACTCAGCAGAGCACAAGAGCATCATTCATTGTATTAGTAACCATCAGAGTACCTTATATAAAGTAATAATAAAAAAAGGGTTGTGCTAACAAGTACGCTTTACTGGCACTGCACGGTGTAAAAAAGGTACCACACCTATAAAGCCTGGGGAGCAGAAGCATCATGGAGAAGTTACTCCATTTGGTAGCAGCCATTTTATTTCTGCACTTGGAAACATCATGCTCCTTTTTGAGTGCAAAAGCTTTCCCCTCTCTCCTGGTATCCTTTAGGAACTGCTTGACCAAGAGCATCTCACAGGAGGGGGTTGTTGAGCAGGCCATGATTTTCCCACTCTGGAGCTCTTTCCCATGGCCTTAGCGGTCTGCCCTTCTCATGCAGATGGTTGGCCATGCAGCCAGTAGTGGTCCTTCCAGGCTGAAAGCAGGCAAACTGCAATCCATCAGCCTACACAGGCAGCCTTGCTTTGCAGACTGTCCAACACATTGCATCCAACTCAATTCACATTTCCCAGCACCCAGGAACCCGAGTGACCACCAATTCCATTCACCAAAGCAAACACATGAATATCTGTTAATCCCAAAAAAAGTTAGTCTTGCCCTTCCTAAGGACCAACCTTTGTTATTTAAGACAGGAGCATTTCATTCAAACTTTAAACCTGACTGCATCATTTGGCAACATATTCACGTCTGCTTATGCCACTTCATCCTAATTTGTAATTTGAAAACCAGACCTGCATTACTACAGCTTTACCTCTTTCACCACTGAAACAACTCCCAGCATATACCTTTCTCCTGGGCTAAGGATCTTTGTTTTTCTAAGGCACTTGCATGAACAAGCACACAGGTCCACTTATTTATACAGAAATAAAATCAACGTCACGAACAGCAGTAAGAAAAATGTGATACCTGCTAATGAGGAGACACATTGTACTATTCAATAGTTGGGTTACTTTTTGTTGGTTTTTTGATTTTTTTTTCCCCAAAAACTGTAAAATTTCTAGAACTTAGTGTGTTAAGGTGGGTTACAGAAGGGATTTTTTGGTATGTTTTACAGAATTTACCTCTAAAGAGGAACCAAGGAAGGCAAATGGCCACAAGTTTTCTCACTCATTTACATAAAGCAGCAGATACGTTGAAAAAGATTCTGCTATTAATATATAGCAAATCTAATCTTTTCTGGTATTTAAACTCAGTGTGTTTTATCCCTTTGATTCTGGAAACAAGTAAACTAATTTAAACTTAAAAAAAAAAAAAAGAGAACGTGTATGCAAATGAAGAGAAAGCTGCAGAAGTTAGAATATACATGACTTCATTCAATGATACTGTGCTTCCTCCCTAGAAACACAGAAGATTTTAAAAGTCATCCTTTGTTGAAATAAGCTCTTCCATATTACTGACAAAAAAAAAAAAACCCAAACAAACCACAACAAAAAAGACACATTTAATATACTGCTAAGGCTTTAATAGGTGATCAAGGAGGTGTTGACTCAGTTTCTTCTCCAGCTACTCTTCGACAAACCTTGCTCTTGTTCACTGTGCAGAAGAGTCCTCATTCCACCCAGAGGAGATTGCTTGGCACTAAGAAAGCAGATCACTTTGTACAGTTTTTAGTAAGGTTAAATAAACCCATGATGTCAACCATTGCTTTCTGGATGTTCTTCCCAAAGCGATGAGAATCCTTTAAAAACAAAAACCAAAACCAAGTACTTGTACTGTCCATCAACAGTTATTTTTCAGGCAAAAGAAGAAACCTTATAATATTTTGTAGTTTTGGAGCTTATGGAATTCAGGCATGTACTTTACCATACAGTGGGGATTTTAATAACAGAAATTTTAACGCTATACAGATTAACCCAAGTTTATGTTATTACTGACCAATGAGTTCTTCATTATGCATCTACTTTCCTACAGTCAGAAATGAGATCATATCCTTTTGAAATCAGATGCATGCATAGCTTTTTGCTACTTTAAATTGCTGGGTTTTGATATTGCTTTTCTGACAAGATTTTGCAAAAGCTCATTTTCAGAAAACAAAGGAATGTTCACTGAGTATATGACTAATGACCAAGAAGTACTGAAAGAGCAGAAAAATTATTTTTGAGCTCCTATTAGAAATGCTGCATCACTTGCCATTGAAAAAAGCATTGAAAATGAAAATAACAACTTTCTAAGTATAAACAAAACAGGAACTTGTTCTGTTTTTTTCTAACTGCTAGATGAATGGTACAAGGAAGAAATTAAGATTACAAATGTAAATTATTAGCTACATGACAGTATCTATTACAGCGACCCTACTACCAAGGCCACACATAAAATTCTGCCTTTTCTATATGGACCTTTGACTTGACTAATAAGTAAAAAGAACAGAGTGAAATCTAAAGTACAAGCTAACACACATCTGAAGAACAATTTCAACTACAAGAAAAATAAAGTTGTATTTCCTAATCTTTAATGATTAACCAGAAGCACCATGATCGCCTGGACAAGTTAAGGTCAAAAGAGGAAAACTAGGTCAGCTATGTAACCCTAAATGAATTCAGCATATTCAGTAAGGCCATAAGAATATAAAGGGGAAGGATGAATTGAACTCAAAGCAGGCCTCCAGAACAGCACAATATTCAACATGTGACATCTACGATACTCTAATAATGGGTGTTATTTTAACGAATTTTTGATTAGTTATGTTGCTTAAGCACAGATTATAATTTGTGGGTCATCTTCATTCAGTATTATTCAAACCAGGAAGGCTTAAAAAGAGAGCATACATTTTACTCTGTCTTTACAGCTGCAGCCCAATCAAAACTGTGATAAGAAAAACCAAGATATGGCCATCTTTCTGTTTAGGGAACACATGTGATCATTTCACATGAGTTGCAGGGAACTACACATGTGTAAAGATGATCCTGGGCCACGTGTTTTCTTTATGCTTGAAAGCGTAAGTGAAATAGAATATGGTATCCTTGGTTCATGAAACTATTAAATTTATACAACTGGAGACAAAAAACCCTGGCAAAACAGCATATATTGAGGAAGAAAAAACACATTATGACAGTATGTTGCAAGTTCTACTATATATTTTAGACAATGAGTAGAACAGTTCTATCAGCACACAGCAGAACAGATTTATTAACCCATAGCAAAGGACTGACTCTTACCGTCTCAGAACAAGATACTTTGCTGGAGACATGGAAGTGGATGGAATTTTCATCCAAGATAATGTAAGAAACACCATAGCCATCATCAGCCACCTAGGGGAAGAAAGTAGAGAAAAACATTTAAAACTTTTTCCTTCTCCTTCATTCTCAATCAGCTTATGCACAATTAAGAAGCTGTTACAGTTTTTAAAATCAGTTGCAATTTCAAGTAAGACATCAACTTCTACATTTAATGCATAATTTCTGAAGACTGGCTCCACTTAAGGAATAGTTCTAGCCTCATCTGAAGTGCACAGAATAACCATTTTCTGAATATTTCCCATGTCTGTAATACTTCCCAGCTTTAATAGTTGGAAATAAAAGACTTATTCAAAGAGCTTCTCTTATCAAGGCCTGGTCCTAAGCAGCTATACAGCTTCAGTGCTTAAGCAGCAAGGAATAAAATAGTTCAGTTGTATACCTAAACAATCAGTCTCCTGGGATCATTCTGCAGATGTAAACAAACACAGTGCAAAAGCCTTGTATTATGGAAGCTTGCCAAATGCAAGTTTTCTTCTGACTCTAAAGAAAACATGTGGTTCTGAACACCTGTATCACGAACAGAGGTCTGGTCCAATTTCAACATTAGCAGCATTAACTGTCCCAATGACAGTGATGTTATATTCAAAATATGCCTGGTAAACACAGGTTATCCTGATATCACCCCTCTTCATTTCTTTCCTAACTCAAAGGATCACAACCTTTCATCTCTTTGCTGCCACTGCTGCTAAGCAGTCTGACAGTCTTCTCATTCCTCTCACTGTTAGTGCTACACAGATAAACTCTGCTGAATGCTTAAAAAACCCCTTCAAAACCAACAAAAACCACATGCATGGAAAGCTGATGTACTGAATCTCTGTTCAGCAAACCAAAGTGCAGTTTTTGTAAACAAATACAAAGGGAAAACAGTGTTAGAAATTCCAGCAGCCAAAACCCTTTTCTGTTGCCTTTTGGGCATTCAGAATACTGACTTCATAATCTGCTTGAGAAAGCCATTTTCTCAAGAATGAGCAGTATGGCCATAGCGAGGCCTCCTTGACACTGCAAGCCAAATTCATCCCAACTTCAAAAACTACTGAAAGCTGTATCATATTTACTGTATGAGTAAATAAACAATAACAATTTAACACACCCCACCTCCCACCCCCCATCTTCCAGCTTGACAAACCAGCCAAAACACACTGGACTTGTCACCCTAATTTCTGTGGGGCAAAGAGCAGTCCTGTGACATCTCTCATTGTTCCTTCAACAGAAATGCTTTTTGAAAACAGATTAATCTGGTATGATAGCCCCATAAAGGCTGCTTAAGAGGGCTTGTTGACACCAATATTCTCATCAATGGCCAAGCTCAAACACCAATAAAACATCAGAGCAAGTAAGCAGCTTGTCAAATTTCTAACAGTACACTGGTTTCTTGAAAGTCTACAGAAGCCATAGATTGTGGCTGTATTCTTGATTTGGCCATTATTCACACTTAGGAAAGCAAGCAGAACAATGTGAGTAGCTTAATCTGGAGTAATGTACAAATACATTCATTAATCAAGCAGGAAATATAAAGAACAAGTCAAGTATAAGTACTTTTATAAATCCCAACCTTAAAACCTAGTTTAAGTAATAAGGCATTTGTCACTGCAATAACAGCCTGATGTACAGAAGATCTGGGCACAGGCAGTGTTACAAGAACCCCAACTTCATCAGATCTCTCTGCCATGGAGCCCTGTACTACATTACACAACTGTGTATTTCCTTAAGAATAATCCATTCTTGTAGTGGGATACCAGAAAAAGGTGACACGGATTTTTCTGAGCACAGCCACATCACGGGAAAGTATTAAATGCATGCACTTAAAAGCGTGAGCTGCACCTTTGATATGCAACAATGAGGGATTACAGATCTGAAATTTTTTGACTGGCATCTTGACAATAAAACTCTGTTTTAGTGGGTACTTGTATTTTAGGAAACATACCGGTCCAAACCCTCCACCAGAGGACACCATCTCCGGGTTCTTCTTCAGATCAATGTGTTGCTGTGGTGTCTGACTCGTTGACAGCCTCCAAGGTTCTGACAAAACCTTTATTAGGTATGAAAGAAATGTGAACAAATAGAAAACACTGTTGAGAATATGCAACTTTCTCAAAAACTAGCCAAGAAAACAAGTGTTATAACAGGTGTAATATTGCTTCATAACCTGTTAGAAAACACTTTATAAAGCAATATTAAAGATAACTCCCATTTCATTGGAATGAAAAATTAAGAAGCTTAAATGAAACAGTTAAACTTGTCCTGATATGGAAACCATTAACATATGAGGAAGTGATGTCAATTCCTCAAAGAGAATAAAATAGAATTTCAATAGAAATGCTACTTTAAACAAGATTATCTGGTCTACAGCCTTGTAACTTACACACAAAAGGTCTTCTTTTAACAAGACCATTATTAGTCGTATTCAAATCCGAGGAAGATCCATCAATTTAGAAGATGGTAAATTTTTTAACAGCACATCTTGACAGTTTGTGGAAAATGTAGAAAGTTATTTTATTCTTGACTTAGCCACATTTAGGAGAGCAAGCAGACAAATGCGAGTAGCTTAATTTTGAGGCAAGGTGGAACATGTCTTTTATTAATCAGAAAAAATGAATGAGTGCAATGCAATTATTTTTATAAAATCCAACCTTAAAATCTGGTTTAATTAATAACTTGTCGAAGTAAGAAACAATGATATTAATGCCATATACAGCTCCTTTAACTCTTAGTAACTTAAAAGGAATTGAATTTGTCAGTTTCACAAGAAAATTCTCAGAGAAAACACAGAGTTTCAGTGTGAAAAACACTCCCTTGAAAACACTCAAAACCCACAAGCAAAAAAACCCCTTTTCAATATTGATTATGTATTTCTTGCAATTCTGAGTAACATGTACTATGCTAAAAAGCTCACTGAAAGCATTCTAGGTCAATCAATAAATGTATACATAAAGGAAAATGAAACTAACTTAATTTATCAGCAGATGTTAAACACCACTAGCTGAAATTTTACCTTTTTCCTCAGGAAAACCAGAGTTGTACAAGTATCTTGAGCAGATACCACGAAACACTAACCAACCAAAAGACTACTGATGGTAATGAAGAGTTACCAGTAAAAGCCACCTACTTCCTGGAGAAAAGGAGAATCTACAGCGAGGTACTTGGACACGACATAGAGGCAGAAGAGGTGGCGGTCGATGCCAGCCCCAGTCATGGCGAGGCGGTACAAGAGCTGGTGTTTGGCAGCTGCCTGCCGGAAGAACGTCAGCGTGTTTTCTCTCTATCACATCAAAAAAGATTAAGGAAAAGCAGTTAAGGGAACTGCATTAAAGATGGAGGTGCAGAAACTATGCCACAGCAATGACTCTCAAGCCTTGAGCACTTAAAGGTCAAGTACAAGACAACTGATCTCAAATAGCATCCTCTGGCTTTTCAACCTCATGTCTTCAATTTCAGGTATTAGAAGTGTCAGCTTCTACTGTAAACTGCATAATGAAAACTAATTTGTATTTTAAATGTTATCTAACCCTAAAATCAAACATGATTACAACTCAAGTTTACTACATTATTTATAGTTTCTATAGATACTGGTCTTAAAGAGTTATAGAGAGCAAATCTCAACGTGATTTAAGAAAAGCTCAAACTGCCAGAGGTATTTTTGAAGCCAAACTGCCAACACTGAAGGTACAGAGGTCCATAAATGCTGGTCACCAAAATCAACATATAAGAGCAACTACTTCCTCCCTGTGAATTATTCTTGGTTCCCTGTCAGAAAGGAAGGCTTAGCTGGTATGAGATTAGACAAATCTGTGTCTGAGTTTTACAAGCCACAAAAATGTCACAAGTAATCACAGTTTCCTGGAGTTCAGAAACAGGTAAAGAAGGGTATATTTCATTAATTTTTTTGGTATGGCCCAGAATTTCTGCTTTATTGACAGAAAACGTGGACAATTACCTCATGCAGCTTTTCCTCCCTAAAAAAACAAAGCATCACTATAAATGCTTAAAAACTGTTTGGTGACTTACATGCGTTGTCATGTGCCTTATGAATTATCACAGAATCATAGGTTGGCTGGATTGGAAGAGACCTTTAAGATCATCTCAACCTCCCTGTCCCATGGCAGGGACACTTTCCACTAGACCAAGTTTCTCAGAGCTCCATCCAGCCTGGCCTTGAACACTGACAGGGATGAGGCATTCACAGCTTCTCTGGACAACCTGTCCCACTGCCTCACCTCCCTCAGAGTGAAGAACCTATTCCCAACACCCAATCCAAACCTACTCTCCCAATAATAAAATTGTTGTGTGTAAGGCACCAAGCTTACAGTTTCTTTTGGGTCCTCCATGGCTTGAACAAAACGACAGGACTCAACAGTGCACGAACGAACCGTTTCGGTCCTGCCCTCCCGGAACAGGCGCGTCATGGACGCTTCATACGTTAAAGAAAACTTTCCCATATCCTTGGAAAAGGGAAAAATAAGAAGGTTTACATAGACTTGACCCCTCTTTCTTACAGTCCAAGATAAGCACACAGACTATAGATCACTCCACAAATTAAACTCAATATTTAAGCTTTTGGTATCCCACCATTAGCCCACTTACCTGAAGATAATAAAGGCAAAAATAAGATTAGCAGCAGGATTTGATAAACAGTAACAGAACTACCAGACTAGCAAGGACTACTCCATGCATTTTATATTCAACCTTTTTCAGTTTATAAGAGAAGCTGATCTTTTCTGTCAGCGCATTACAGGAAAGGTGAACTAACAGGAGAAAATACAGGTAAGCACTTCTGTTAATCCTCTTAGGGAGTGTCCATGACTACTGCATCACATGTGACTAATCTAAAGGGTAAATTTAACATTGTTTAGATTATAAACAAAGCTACTAGAAGTTTCATATCTTCTTTCTAGTCCAAAATACCTAGGGATAAGCCAACTAAGCAGAAGAGAAAAATTTAGAAATGTATCAATATGTTGATTGTAGAATTGATTTCCAGCTAAAAATCTGCTTAGGGTTTGTATCAATTTGCATTGAATGTCTTTAACAACCTTGTACAACCAGTGCAAGATCACAGAGTCACATGTTTTAGTTACAAACCCATTACACCCAACTTAATGAGGTTCTGTAAGCCAGAAACAGTCTGTCCTTACCCGATAGTGAGCAAGCTGCAGGGCAAGCTGCACAAAGGCATCAGGGCTGGTTTTCACTTTCTTTATTAGTCCTTTCCCAAAAGTATCAAAATAAAATGAACAGAAGTCCACATCATCTGCTAGAGCTACAGCAGTACTCAGAGACTTCTCAATCACTTCTTGGCACTTAAATAAACAAACAAACAAACACCTGTATGTATACAAACATGTATTCATGGCATTTGGGAGAACTACTGAAAAAGTGCAAGTATTTTAAACGGATAAACAGGAAATGCTTTATGCATGCCAGGAACATCATTACCTAAATAATTTCCCTTTAGAGAAAGAAGAGAAGCTGTCTTTGCTAGAAAGTTAAAATTCAAAAGCTAATAAAAATGTTTTAAGCCTGTAGACATCCAAAAATAACTCTTAAAAAACCCTCCCGCATTAAAACTGTTCAGATTAGGAGAATATAAAAGAATGGCTACAGTTACAGACAGGCAATAGTAGTGTGGCTCACAAGCTCCCATACATGCTTAATTAAACACATCACCAACCATTAGCTTTTTATTCAAAATTAAAATCTAAATAGGTGATGGCAGTTTTTCTAGAAACTCAGGCAAAAAAAACCCCTTAAAAATCAAATCTTGTTAGGCATGTATACAGAACTATGAACACAAAAATCAGACAGCTATTCTAAAGGAACTATTAGACAAGAGTATGTGTTGTGACAACAGTAATGAAATCCCAGCAAGCAAAAGTTTATTTTAATATAGTCACTATTTAAAAGAGGTGGCCACTTATTTTTGACATACTGCCAACCAAGAAAGCTTCTGGTAAACTGTTGGCATTTCCCAGTCAGAATTTTTAAAGATTGATATTAAACCCCCTTGAAGTAAACTGAGCCATGGCTATACATGAAGTAGACAACCTACAGGACTCAAAGGAATTTAAAGCTGATTTATAGGGTTATCAATAATTACATAAATGATTTGACCACTGGGGAAAAGAGAAGTTTCTTCCTCATACCACTAAACCTTATGTACTTACTTCTTCTGGAATTTCCCATTGCAGCTTGGTAGGAATAGGAATATTCGGATTGGTTTCTCCTCTGCAATGTCCATCTGCTGAATAGCCCAGTTCAAGATACTCAGTTGCCATCACATTCTGCAAAGAATGACACCTCTTCAGAATTGCAACACTTTACTTACTGCCACAGAATTAGGATTTCATTGTGAAAGCAATATAACCTATTTTCACTACACAGCAAAATAAAATACACAATCCATTTCCAGATACTGAAAACAACTGCAAATGAAGCCCCCAGTTTTGCAAGAATGATGCCAGATGTGCACCAAACACTTATTCAATTACACTGGTGCATTTTGTTAGATGCTACTGACTTGATCAAAAACTTTTCAATTCAAAATCCACCTCAAACTAAGTAGAAG
The DNA here is from genome assembly GCA_013400435.1 of Pycnonotus jocosus. Taxonomy (NCBI): domain Eukaryota; kingdom Metazoa; phylum Chordata; class Aves; order Passeriformes; family Pycnonotidae; genus Pycnonotus; species Pycnonotus jocosus. The sequence continues at coordinate 1,145,423 of VWYP01027304.1, read as the reverse complement.
GAAAAAAAACTAAACTCAGTCTTACATTTCACAATCTTTGTTCAATTTCAATTCTAGAGAATTTCTTCAAGTTTGTTATTTGTCAAAACTTATTCATCAAGGGATAACTTATTTCAGAGTAAGTGCAAATCCCTGCAAGAACTCAATTATTTTTAAGATTTGTATCCCTTTCAAAATTGCAGCTTATTTTACTGCAATTATGTGCACTAGAACTCTTGAGTGGGAAAGAAGAATGTTTCCAAGATGAACAACACAACTTGAACAGACAGAAAAGGCCCTGTCTTACAAGATATCAAGCATCCTCAATGTTAAAAAAAAGTCCAGAAACAACAAACCCACATACAAACACAAAGAATTACCAAAAGATTTGAATTTGCTCAATATGGAAAGAAAAAGCTTGATGATTTATTTCCAATCTCTTATTTTAATTTCAGTTTCTCATTTCACTTAGTGGTCAGAACATGACAACTATGAAATAAAGCTTAGCCCATTCTATTCTAAAAGCAGACAATCTGTAAAGAGCTAACAACAGAAAACTTTCTGGAAAATTAAATCTTGTTTCAGTCATCTTAATTCTTAGCAGAAAATATACTGACTAATATTAAGGACCGATATATGAATTAAGCATATAATATCCTTCATTAAAAGCAAAAGAAGTATCCCTCTTTCATTGAGATACAATGCATTGTCATGTCACTCTCAAATCAGTTTGGCCTTTTTTCTTCCCTGGATAGAAAATGCAATGAGGCTTTTTTGTTTGTTGTTCTCATACACATGGAAACACTTCTATAACAATATTTGGAAATTACATGAGGGACCAGTTAGACCCAAGACCCATTTGCACAAATACATACAAAATCAAAATTAACTAATGTTTTTGAAATCGTTTTAATTGAATCACGTAACTGTTTGTAGGTTTAAGCTTCAAAACAAAAAAAAGTAAAAAAATCAAATAAAATTTCAAGAATTAAATTAAACATATGATGTATGGACATGGCAAAGTGAATTCATTGTTATCATTGCAAATAAATACAAGAGATAATGTCAACAGCATATCAGTCTGCATCTTAGCAAACAATGCTTAGACAAAAAGTTAAACTGTACAATTTTTTAAATTTTGAAAGTAACCATGAGAGTTTTATAGCACAAGAAAGCTTAAGAGCTTTAGGAGCATGTACATACAAAAAATACAATGCCATATCAAAGAGGCAATAGTCTGTGGATTTAAAACATTCAAGTTCAATGGGGAGCTGTATCACTTTTCTCTGAAGGTATCAAAGCCCAGTAAAATGCTGTCCTTCAAAATATATCAGCTTCTTAAGTAAGGGTTTGGGATCTTTTTCAAATTCTACAGCTGCTGTAGACAAAGGCCCCTAGTCACTCATCAGCAATGTGAATGCCAGGGATTGAAAATAGCTGCTGACCTTCAGGGCTGCTCTGAGACCCTATCACATTATCTTCTGCATCAGCTCCTTGAACCAAACACCTACCTCCCACAGGTGTCCAACAATGGGAGCATCTGCCCAGGAGTGCTCTGCATTCAGACCCATTTTGCCATTTTTGAATATTATAAGAGTGAATGTCTTATCAAACCACCTACAAAAGAAATCAAGATTTCTTTATGGTTTTGTATATTTCAAAAGCTTTTTTTGTATTGTAACTTCCTCTCTCTCTAAAATTCACATTCAAATGCACAGCAGTTATCCTTTTTTATTTAAGAACATTTAAATAAATAGACAGAAATTTGAACCTTGTGAAGTTCAGCAAGGCTAACTACAAGGCCCTGCACCTGGGTCAAGACAATGCCCAGTATCAACAGCCTGAGGGATGAATGGATTCAGCAGCTCTGCAGAGAAGGACTTGGGGATGAAAAATTCATCATGAGCTGGCAAGGTGCACTTGCAGTCCAGAAAGCCAATCATGTCCTGGGCTGCTTCAGGAGCAGCATGGGCAGAAGGGTGAGGGAGGGGATTCTCTTTACTCCACTGTGGTAAGATCCCACCTAGAGAGCTGTGTCCAGCTCTGGGGTTCTCAGCACAAGGAAGACATGGAACTCTTAGACTGGGTCAGAAGAGAGTCTTGAAAATGGCAGGAGTGCTGGAATACTTCTCCTGTGAAGAAAGGGTGAGAGTTGGGCTTGTTGTTCAGTCTGGAGAAGGCTCTGGTAACACCTTGCAGCTCTTCAATATATAAAGAGGGCTTATAAGAAAAGCTGAGAAAGACTTTTTATCGTGGTTCATAGTGACAGGACAGGGAGCAACAGATATAAACTGAAAGAGGGTAGATTTAAATGTGTTATATTGGAGGAATACATTTTACACTGGGCTGGTGAGACACTGAAACATTGTCCAGAGAAGATGTGGATGCCTTATCATTGCAAATATTCAAGGTCAAGTTGGACTGGGCGTTGAGCAATCTGATGCAGTGAAAGTTGTCTCTTTCTGTCACAAAGGGGGCTGGAACTAGATGAAGGTTCCTTCTAACCCAAACCCTTCTGTGGTTCCATGGAATTTATCAACTTAAAAGTCATCATTAATTCATATGCATTGGCCAAATTCTAAAAAAAGGAAGGCATTTTCCACAGGGTCAATACTGCACCTGTCATAACACCTGCCGTGTATCAGTGATTTTGCGTAGGCATCCAGGGACCTCACCGGGTCTTCTTTCTTGTACCCCTGCTCAAAGTCATCCAATGTCACAAAAAATGCTGCTTTTTCAACAGCATCTAAGGACTGTTTGTTCTTTCCACAGCTAAAATAAGCCTGGCGAGCCTTAGCCCATGGTACTCTGCAAAATAAAAAATTGGTTTATGGCCAGATTACATAAATTTGTCAATTTTGATTATCTTTAAAATCACTATGAGACATTCCTCCTACTTCTGTGGAATTTGACACAGCTATTTTCCTTGCATTTAAACTACGAGAGCTGTGAAAAGCCCTGACGATACTTTTATAGTGAGATCCTCAGAACCAATTCAACTCATCATCACACAGGTGCAAAACTTCATCCTCAGAAATTCAACATTTCTGCACATGCAAAAACTACAGCATAGATCATCTGCACTTAAAAATAAACAAAAGAAAGTATCTATTATAAGGAAGAAGAAAACAGTAAAAGTAATAATCTGCATATAGGATTGCCACTGCAAAATTTTTTTAACTCCACACAAGTGACTGAAGCACTGCTACCCATCATCAGTATACAAAATCGGTGACCAAGGTATAAACAACTGACCACAGCCTTTTTTAAAATTCTAAAGCCAATATTCAATGATTACGTTATGCAATGATTTCTAAATACTAAACTTATTTAAAAAGTAATAATTACCATACCTATCTCCTGCAGTAAGAGCTGCAAGTTTCTCTTCACCAGGCTGAGGTTCTGAATCATCATCAAGAATTCTCTGTATCTGCTGTTCAATCTCTCGGGGTCTCAACAATCTGCCATCGTGGTACAGCCACACCTTGAAGTAACGGCCCTTGTGATACACAACGATGTGTTTGCTGTCTTTCACATGCTGGAGGGTATCTAGAATTGTAATCACTTAAGTGAACACAAAGCTGAGGTCTCAAAACACTCATGCACTAAATAACACCAGATGCCTATAGCATGCATTACAAGTTATTTCAGCACCCCATGGTATTTCATCACAAAGATTCCCGCGTGAAAGAGTCAAATACCCAGATCTGACAACCATTTGCATATATAGCACCACCAGTTTCCACACTGGAGGCCACTATCAAGCAACTAAATCTGTATTTCTCTATCTGAAAAATGAGCACAAAAATGAGTTGTGTAGTCTGGTGAAGCAGTCAGCAAAGAACATCTAGATGAGTATCAGGAAAGGTATTTCTAATCATTTGCATTCTGGTGCTAGACAACTCATGGAGAGTCTTAAGAAACTCAAAATTTATACCATCAGCTTTTGTTTACATTTGTCCTGGCAGATGCAGAATGAATATTCCATATATGGCCCCAAAATGTGTAACGTTATGTGAAGCAGAAAACTAGGCCACATTTTTTTCTTCATTTTACTATCCACATGGCTTAACTAGGATAAGCCTAAATTTAGTCGTGAAGGCATTGTATCACACCACATGTCAAGTTGTTCACTCCATAGAATGTTTTTTCAAAAATCATAACTATTTAAAAACTGCTCAAGTGACAGGATACAGTGTTCATCAAGACTGTACCACTAATTAACATGAAGACTTTTTTTTTTTTTCCTTAAGAACTATAATATACATAAAGTAACTGAAGTCAGGGGACAAGGAGTCAAGCTGCTCGTGAAAATGTGAAAATAATGTTTTTGGAACTCACTTAGACATATACAGAATGACTCAAGTGTTTTTCCTTTAGAAAAACAGAAACAAAGAAAAATGGAAAAAGTATAATGGGAAATGTGAAAAGCTTAGGAGGAAAAAATGGTAATTATTATATCAACTGTAATTTAATTTGAAAGACTTTAAACAGGATAAACTGAGGAGAACCACTAAGATATAGAGGATGTATTTTAATCAGGTGCTAGTTAGAATGAGTCACTTCTACATCTCTGTGCAAAACTCATTTTAGACTGAAAGAAACCCAAATCCGAGGCTAAATGCAAACTGTTTATACCTTTTATTTTATTGACATCAGAGGAGGGGGAAGGGTTACTCTCTCAGTGCTTGAAGTATTGCAGTATTCTAAATAATAGTAGCTCATGTCCTTTCCTTCACTTTGCACAAAGGACAAAGGATGTCCTTTCTTTCACTTTGCACACAAAGCCACCTGAGGCATGGCTGGAAAAAAATTCCTCAACAATCTAGCAAAGGCCAGGAGCAGAACTGAGAGCAAATCCCTTATCTGACATGTGCACCTACTGCTTTATCCACTACCCAATGCTGCTTCTCTCCCTTATCCAGCTCCTTACAGCACAGCAAATGCCAGCCCTCCAGCAGGGAAGAGTGGGCAGATCCCTGCCTCTGTGTAGAAGCTCTTTGTTTTGAATACTGTTGTTGAGTGGGAGTAACAAGTTTGAAGGCAGTTTGAAACATCAGAGTGAGTTACAGGCCTCACAGAAAGTGAGAAAAACCCCATCCTGTCTTTGAGTGGCAGCCTGAATGTGCATTCCCAATGGCGATGACTAAACAATAACTCCTTCCTCTATTTCTCTGTGATGCTGCCACACAGATGCACTGTTGGGTAAACATGTGAAATCAGTTCTAAGGGGCTCTTCAGCATATGACATGATCAGAGAAGCCTAGATACAGCCTAAGCTTTTGCAGGAAAACACAACAGCACAAATCGCCACTAAAATCTGCAGTGAAGGTGTCAGAGAGTAAGGAAATGAACAGAAATATTTTCTTCCACTTCCTAATTACAAATGGTAAGTTCTAGATGCAATCTGACTCCGTTTACAGTAACAAAACTCAGGAAAACAAAAAAAAAAAGGCAACAAAAATGCTATTTATAATATTAACACCTCAAAAATCATCTTGAGCTTGGGAAAATAAAAGTAAAGGTTATTTATAAATTAAAAAACAGGGCAGACAATACTATCTTGAAGTTGGTTTTTTAATTTAAGTAAAGGAGAAAAAAACATTTAAAAAGCTTCAAAATCTCCCTAAAATGAAAAAGATCTAGGCACTCTACAGCAATCCACTACATCCTGAGTCTTGGAAAACAGTATTGATGTACACTTGTGCCAGTTAGATCTTTATCTGAAAAACCAGATTTTTGGTAGCAAAGGACACCAAGCCCTGAATTCCATCAAGGTTCTTGTTCTCCTTGGCTGCCTTTGCTTACCTGATTCCACTCCTGGGATACGGGAAGTATTAAACATCCTTTCCCACTGAGCTGAGCAGAGTGGAATAGTAGATCCCAGCAGAAGAATCTGTGAAGCAAATGTACATTAAAATGTAATTTTGCATATACAATTAGAAAATTAAAAAGTAAAGAAAAATAACCAAGATCTGGTTACACAAAGGCTTCAGAATAGTAAGATTTATAATACATTCATGCAGTGTTGAGTTTTTTCCTCCCTGTTCATGGTCTTTCCTTGAATGACGTGGGGAATATTCCATGGACATTCCAGAAACATTATTTTTTTCCCCTTCTACCAAAGGAGAGAAACTTCAGAAGGGAAGACTGAAGCTAGCTAGCACCTGAAATCCAAAGAGTTCTCCATGGGTGGTCTGGATGCAAAACTTACACATGCAGCATGCATGATCCTTTAATTAATTCTTTAAAGCTATTTATGGCTACATAGGAACAAAAGTTGACATTTCTCAGACTTGCATTCCCACACAATTAATCACAACTCTTCAATGATCTTGAAAAAAACTACTTAATTGTTTCCACAGTATTTGTTTGCTACAATACACAGCCATTGGATAGCACAGAAACTCAAATGGGATTTGCCTATCTTTGCTACCTAGAAATTAGCACAACATAGGATTTTATCATCATCTCAAGCTCCCACTGGCCCACTCTTGGTGTCAAGTGGCCTCCAGACCTTTATCCCAACCATCCTGTATTGTATCCATACAATTCTATATTTTTGACAGCTGGCAGTCTCTGCTCATGTGCAATTCAAGGGATTGCCAAGATGATTTGGACCACAAAAATTCACAACAAGACATTTCTCTCCTCTCCCATTCAGAAAACTGGTCAGCTTCTCACAGATTGTGCTGGGAAAAGATCAAAAGCTGTTTAAACTGATATACTTACTGGTTTGATTTCTTGTCTGTCCAGTTTTTTCCGATAGAGCAGGATGGCATGGATAACATTGCCAGCTCTAGCTGCCTGCAGGGTTGTGGGACATAAAGAGAGGAAGTCCTGTAAAGCAGATAAGAATCATAAGTTAATGATTACCTGGCTACATTAAAAATAAATAAACCTGACAGTACTTCTCATCCATGTTCTTAAAAGTTTATTCCGGACAATGTCGAAAAGGTCTTAAAATTTGTGAAGTGTACAAGTGCAGTGAGCTGATGAATTTTTTCTCCAGCAGCCACAATCTCCTTATACACTATTAATCATTTGAGTAGAAAAGAAAGTGCTACATAAATTTTGATCCAAGCTCATCATATTTCTTTTTTCCTTTTTATTTTCAGTCTTTGACAATTTTACTTCGTGTACGTACTTTTGCTAGCATGAGCACACGCCTCCTTCAGATGTGTTACCCATGAAGTTTTACATGGAGCTTTTGGGAGATTGCTTTTTACAGTATGGACAAAACTGTTTAAGTCATTATTGCATGAGTTTGCCAAAGTGGGAGCTGTGCCAGGGTTGTTAGGATAGGGGTACTTGAAGTACTTCAAGTATGTGATGTAACTGAAGGTACCTGAAAACACTGGCTGCAGAAGAAAGAACAACAAAGGTTACATCCTCAGTGGCAATGGACTTCTAGGCAGAAAGACACCAGGAAGGTAAGATGCCTGCTAGAAACATCACAGTGCTTGGCACATAAGGTATTGATAGGATATACCTACCATTGCAAAATAGTTGCTATTAACCATAATTGGCCCACGTCCTCTAAGGTAGATATATTCTTCCCACCAATCACTAACCTGCAGGAGGAAGGAAAAACAAAATGCAGTAAAATCTCATAATTTCTACAGTTTATGTCTTCTGTGTTGATGGCTCCACAAGACAACATTCCATATAGAAGGGGGAAGGAAACTGCTACTTTGCCTCCCTACTTAAAAAAGGCAATAACCCCTGCCCTGCTAATTTCTATCAGACTTCAGGGAAAACAGGGGAAAAAAGGATGAGAGAACTAAATTAAATTCAGCTATATCTCTCTGATAAGGTTTCAAAGAAGTCATGATCTTCACATAATATTTAAAATGTACCAGATCTCCTGAATGCTTTACAGCCTTTGCCAGGACAGATTAGGCTACCTGGGTACAGGTACGTTAGATAATGTATCAAGAAGGAATTAACATTACAATTCTCACTATGATGCTGAGAACTGGATTGGCTTTTTGTAAGAAAAAAAAAAAAGAGAAGAAAAGATAGACCAACAACTCAATTGATACAGGTCTTTATTTTTCTTTTATATGCCTTAGCTGCTCTATACTAAAAAAATAGTTCTAAATCACACTTCTAAACTACTTGGGTAGCCAGGACCACTATCAGGTTATCAAGCTCAATAAGCAAATTAACCAACCCCAAAAGCAATCCTAACAACAAAATTCTCCAGAATAACAAAATGCAAAATAAGATTCATTTTTTCGAGCTTCATTCAACTTTGCTCACCAAAGTGTTTACCAAACCACACAAATTATTTACATGCAAAGTCACACGTACTTTAAAAAAATATTAAGCAGTTTCAATTTCCTTCTTTTACATTTAAGTAATAATGGAATTTAAGCCAAAAAGAGCACCAGGAAACAAATAATGTAATTTGAAGAACTGAGCCTCCTATTTATCTACTTACATAATTGGTGGCCCACCAGGATTTTAGCTTCAAATACCACTGAAGCCTTGGTCCCAAATTAAATGTAAAATCTTTGGCAAGACCTTCCATTCTTTCGAACTTTTCATCATCCATAAGTGGTCGAACTGACTCCAGATACTAGAACACAAGAAAAGAATCAGCATCAGTACAGGAACTAATACACAGCTTCTCACCATTCCTACATAAAGCACTTTAAGAGTAAACAAAGATTATCCAGTCTCAATCCATAAGGCTGCAAATGACATGTTTGTAATATAAGAATATATGCTCTTCTAAACCTCTGCTGCAAACTTCAAAGAATAAAATATTTTTCCAGACATTTGTCAGCAAAACACAAGTGGAAGTGGTAACTTTTCTAAAGATTTTCCACTCCAAAGGGTAAGACATGCTGCTTCCTCAGTAGCAGACACATTTATTTTTTTCTCCTCTAAAAATCAAACCTTCAGTTTCTGTGACATATCGCCACATTTACACACTTTGCTACAAGGTTTTGTGTTACATATAACACACATATTTAACAACACTGTACGACTGGGAAGGATAACGGAAGTGATGTGCTTCAAAAACCCTGGAAATCACACTTTGTGGCACAGCCTTACAACAACAGGCATTATGTCATCCACTGTGAATCACACTGGCTTCAAACTGTCACAAGTTTCACTGGTTTGTCACAGCCTTCATTTTAATTTCCATGCAGAAGTTTGAACCTGTTACACCATATTCATACCACTATGCAGTTTTTCATGAGACATGGCAAAAACACCCCAACAGGCACCTGGGTATGGATTCTGTGCTACTGAAGAAAATAAACTGGTGAATGTACATACCCTATTAACTGTGTCTTTAACAGCTGGAACTGGCAATCGTGGTAAAGATGTCTGGAAACTGTACAACATGGGTTTACGCCCTGAGAAAAGTTTTACAAGGGCCTGAAGAAAAGCAACAACAAAATACACACCAAGTTATTAGGTTCAATGAAAGAAAAATGACACAGTAAATGTGTAATAATGTAACTCACAGTCCTGTTCACTGGTAAATGATACTGTACTAGATTTAGGAAGCCACCATATTTATAAATGGTTTCACAAGTTAAAAAAAGCCTTGACAGAAACTAACTTCCTAAAGGTTGAACAACATGTCAGTGGAAGAGCAGGACAGGCATGGTCATTCCTGACTTCCCAGTCACCATCCAGTCACAGACAGTATTGCTGTTTATGTAGGGCACACCTTGATCTCAATATAAATACAGTTACTTAGCACTTCTTTTCCTCATCCATTCCCCTCTGGAAAGACTAAAAAAGACCACGTCTACCAGTTGACCTTTTACTATATTACATAGCAGATATTAGAAACATATCTAAATTGTGCTTCAAAGCACAATCATTATCAAGCCTGTGACTCAGCTAAGGTTTCTAGATAACTACTGTAATCTTTAAATATACTAATTGTGCTTTTGTGTCATGGTTTAATGTTTTCCAAAGTTACAGCTCAACATATTCAATAATAGGAGTGATGTTACAGGGAGTTAATTCAAGCATGAATCAATCTCAGGTAGTCTACTGCATGATTCGAACATACCAAATTGTGCAGGCATGCCAGTGTTATACTCAGTGCTTGTGTTACAAAAAAACCCCCAGCAACAAAACAAAAAAAGCCAGAGAGAACTTAACTTCAGGTATTACAGAATCTCCTGTGTTCCACAGGAGAGTGAAAACAGAAGCAGCTTTTCTGCCCACCACTACTTTTCAGCTGCAGCACACACTAAGCTGAAATTCTAGACCATGCAACTTCTAGGTTACTCACAAAAGGATTTTGACACTGCCACCCTATTTCAGCATGAAAGTCAAGTGAAGTGTTATACCAACAATCCAGTGCAACTTCTACTGTCAGTGTAATCTTGGTCCAATACACAGGATAGTATATATAAGCCAAGAGAGCAGACAGAATAAAGCAGAGAATGGCATTTCACTACGAAATTCTGAAAATTTCTCCTAACAAAACTGTTAGGATGTACAGCTTTTCCTCCCTCTCTGTTTCCTGGGTCAGCACAGCTAGAGGAGATAATTTTAGGCAGCACAAAACAACTAAGAATTGCAGAATATTATCAGCAACAAAGACCTCTCTGCAAATGGATCAGTATCAGAGCCATCAGGTGTAACATGGGATGCACCACAGTGATCTGCCCAATGAAATCCAGTTGTGTTTCAGGACAAGGTAATTTTGGATACAGGTGGGAAAGAAAAACCTCAGCTTTTCATTTGGAAATCTAATTTCATACTTGAAGACAATTTTATTCCAAAACTCTTAAGCCAGAAAAGGCTAAAATTATTTTAAGAGAGTACCTGCTCAACTGACAAAAACCAGCAAACACATTTCACAGTATTTATCTCTGAAGAAAACTTGTAATAGAGAATTTATAATAGCTTGAGACCAATGAAGTGCTCTGACAGACACACACATTTCATTACATCTCTGATTTCATATGCAGACACAGCAAATAATGTCATTCTAACATATGTTGCATCTGTTCACACATGATTACCACTTTTCAATGAATTTTTTAAAATGGCAACTAATATTTGGATTTTCCCCCTAACACTGATACAGGAAATTTGACTTTACAAGGTGAAATATGCTGATCAAAAGTGCCATCAGACTTCCAACCAGTCTGAAAAATCACTTTGTACTGTGACTGAAATTCGAGTTCATGTTTTTCATTTGCATGATCATTTGAAGAGAAAACGGTATTATAAAAAACTGGAAAGCTAAGGCAGTTGGAGCTGTTTCACTAGTGAAGCCAGTCTTCTCTTTTGCTGGGTCCAGTTAAATAGACCTTCATAGTAAGTACAGATAAGATACTGTTGGGCATACACCTTCAGTGTTCTGTACTTTTAAAACATATACAGTACGCAGTAAAATACATATGCAACATATATGATAGACAAAAATCGATAAATACAATATGCAACAAAGCATGGTAAGTGGCATTACAGTTCATACTGTTTTAGGGCTGATAAGGCAATATTAAGAGCTTTGAAGTCTCTATCTGGTAGGACATGCTGAAAACCAAGGCAGCTACAGCTCCAAGCAATTGAGAGAAAGCCTTACCATCCAGAGCCTCTGGACTGTACCAGTTTGAGTCATGAGGCTGACATCGCTTCCAGGAGAAACCATCAATTAGAAATTTCATTTGTAACAGACAAACATTAAACTCTATTTTAGTGTACACCATTCTGGATACTTGTCCTTGAATAGCTCCCATAGTAAATCATGACCTGTCCTTAGTTTATTTAGCATCCATTTATTTTTGAGGCCACAGAGACTAATTTTATCGCAGTACGGAAACTAAACTATTTCTACCACAATACAGGCAAAAGTGAGATGAAACAATTGAGTCCAAGTAGAAAAACCCCACTTAATCTCTTGACATCTACATTTCCTCACTTTATACCTATCATATCCTTTAAGAATCCTTTTCCAAAGCACCACAACAACCCACAGGAGACATACCACTCTCACCTTATCCTTATGTGAAAACTGCATAACACACTACCTACACTTCATGCTTCTTCCCCAACTCATTTTGGAGGCATACCAATAAATCAGTTGAAAGGACACTCAATAATATTTTCTTCAAGCACAAGAATAATTTTATAATGGATGACTAGAAATCCTAACATAACAATAAAGAATTAGGGGAGCACCTTCTGTGAGGACAAGGTTCTTCCGTGCTGCAGCCGAAGTTCTTTAAGCTGTACTTGCACATAGAGAAAAAGTAGGTATTGAGTCACACACGCCCAAGGCTTTGGCAAATTTAGAAGTTTTCTTGAAGTGTTTACCCTTCCTTCTAGAAGGCCATGATGAATAGTTTAATTACAGCATTAGAAGAGTGACAGCAGAAATAGCTACCTAACAGCCTCGTGTCCCGTGACATCAAAAACAGAAGAAAGGAATAAAACTACAAAATTTTCTTTTAAGGCTTTGAATATTGATCAGTTAGAAAGTTAAGATGAAAGGAAGCCAACATATCCTTACCATCCAAAACTTGGTGCCAGCAGAAAGCTTGCCATATTCAGAGAACATCCAACCATGGTAGGAGAGCAGCATTTTCAGGGAGTAGCGCATTGTGACAATGAGGGCAACCCAAAGCCCTGTGCCAAAAAGTACTCCACTCACAATGTTCTGTGTTTGGTTTGACATACAGCCACTATTTAAAACAAAAGCCAGCACACGCCAGTTAGTGTCCATTTAAGTTCCAAAGAGAAGCGGATATTGCAAACACAAGTCTAATCATAGTACAGACAGGCCTTACACAAGCTTTATGCTTGCTTATCCAGCTTTCACAAACTCCTTTTTAAACACCTTTCCATGCATCAACATCAAAGGTCATAAAAGTTCCCAAATGTGCTTCCCAAATACCCAGAAAATTGCAGCCATACTGGTACAACAACCTCCCTATATCATATCCTCACATATCTGCTTACTTGGTTTACTGTATTACAAACCTAGTGTTCCAAAACTGATACATTTTAACACAGACAGTTTTAAGACTAGCTGCAAAAAACCCCTGATTTCCCTTTAGAGGAACAGTAACCTTTCAGTCTACTTACGTTGTATCAAGTGTTCGGTTGATCTTGGCTATTATTCCTAAGGAAGGATCGATTTTGGCATACATGGTGGACATCACACCCACAACTACAATAAACCAGCTAGATGGGCTAGCAGGATAAACGCCGGTGATAATGCCATTCTGGAAAGAAAAGCCTTCACATAATCTTTTCATACCAAAGTGACTGACTTCGTATTACCATGGAAAGAAACAAAAATCAACACATTTAAGTCATTTAGTTATAAACAAGTAGTTAAGGTTATCCAATTTTTTTACGTGTGATTCTCTCAGGAGTAGGGAATGGATTTACTTAAGTTTGATTACTACAGAAAATTGTAACGATGATATCAACAATGAAAGGAACTTTTACATTCTCTCTAGACATCACTGATCCTGCTGCAAGTCTTTCTAAAAATACTGAAACTAACTAACAACTCTAAAACAAATGACACTTCAGTAATTTCAACTTACACTGAGTTAGACCCTTCTACATGAATACATGAAAAAAATATCCTACTGAACAAGACACTGAGAAACAGAATTAACATTTTTATATAATTTAAACTGTTTGTCTCATGGCTTTTTAAGAAAATTTAAATAAGATTCCTGTTAATATGTTTATGTTTTTGAAAGAGATGTTGAAGATAGCCTGTAACTTATGTAGTTTGCTACTAATGAAACAGATTTTTACAATTATAACCTCACGAACAAAACAATAAATTCACAGCAATCTACATCAAATACCTCATCAGAAACAATACTACCTAGCTATAATAAAGAGTGTAGCCTCGTACCTCTAAGACATGACACCAAAGATCACAACTAGTTGTATTTTTGACTTCTGCTAAACGATTAGGTATTTATGTGGTGCATTATGAAGAGAATGAAGTAATTTAATTTCTACATCTGCTTCATCTTGCTTCCATAGAATAAATCAAAAAGATGTATGCTTTCAGTCTTTACAGTATCACCACCTGTGCCACCTTCCTCAGTACCCCTTGTCCTAAATAAAACCCCCATAAGTCTTTCACAATGAAGAACTTTATTTACTATGAAGGAAAAAAAAATCAGTTTTCAATAAAAAAAAACTTGCATAAATTCATAAAACATTAAATAACTCTGAAATTTGGTGGACTGGACAAATTTAGCATACCTTGAACCTGATGAACTTCTTCTTCCATGAATGGACACCAGAGAGGTAAATCTGTTTGAGTGCCTCATGGCTCATACGCAGGTCAATCCCATCTGGAGTTACTGTAAATTGAAAAGCTACGGCCTGATGAGCTTCCGCCATTTTCAGAGAGAGTTCTGTCAAAAAGCAAAGTTTAAAAAGAGTGTTTCTTTCTTGTCCAAAGGAACTAGGAGCCAGTCATCTAGCAAGGTATTTTCTACACCGTAATTTCGGCAAATATTTTTAAGTACTAAAAATTTACATATAGTACTTGCCTTTTCCTTACAGGTTCTGCTTGTACTTCAGTTTGAGTGTCCTCAAGATTAATTTAAGGCACCTCTTTTAACCAGAACAGCTGCAAATGGAAACAAAACACTCATGTAACTTGGGCATTTTGGCAGCATCACAGATAGCTGCATATCATCTCTACATGCTAAACAGAAAAAAAGCGAAAGCCAAAACATTTAAGAAAAGCATATCACAGATACAGAGCATCTCACATTTTAAAGAAGATTCAGAAAATGTTTTATTTGAAAGGTATTAGGCATTATTTATAACAAAAGGTATCTAAAGTTTTCACCTCTCAGTTTTCAATAAAGCTGCTTCTGGCCATATTTTCTCCCCAAATTTTTTTCATATCTTAATTTTAAGATGATTACTCAAAGCAATAAGAGACTGTAATCCCTGTGGCTCTGTGCTGTGACTGGCAAATAAATTCAAAATTCAAAACTATGCAGAACTGAGGAAACCAAATCACAAATGGCAGAAAAATTGCCTTCTCAAAGAAATCTGAAATTATGATGAAATTTCATGGAATTGTAGCTCAGTTTAACTGCCCAAATAAATATCAACAACCATGCCAATATAGACAGAAGACAATTATACTGGGCAGCCATAAAAGATTCAAACAAAAGCCACTGGAAGTTAAAACAGAAATGTAAATCCAATGTAGCCCCAAGAATCCCACCATGTGCCTGACAGCATTGTCCAATCCAACATCTTGGACTCTGTCAGACTTGGGGCTGCAACCACTTCCTTTGGGATGCTCTTCCAGTGCCCAACCATCCTCTGGGTGAAAAACCTTTTCCAAATATCTGACCTAAACCTCTCCAACAGAGCTTCAAGCCATTCCCTTGGGTCCTGTCACTGGTCACCACAGAGAAGAGATCAGTGTCTGCCCCTCCTCTTCCTCCCACAAGGAAGTTGTAACTGCAATGAGGTCTCCCCTCAGTCCCTTCTCTTCCAGGCTGAACAGATCGAGTGACCTCAGCTGCTCCTTGTATCATCTCTCCCCTCTAAATCCTTCACCATTGTCAAAGCTCTCCTCTGGACCCTTTCTAAGAGCTTTATATATTTTATCATATTGTGGCACCCAAAATGGCCCCCAGCACTGGAGGTGAGGCTGCCCCAGCTCAGAGCAGAGCAGGACAATCCCCTCCCTTGCCTGGCTGGTGATGCTGGGCCTGATGCTCCCAGGACAGGGTTGGCCCTCCTGGCTGCCAGGGCACTGCTGGCTCAGATCCAGCTTCCCACAGACCAGGATCCCCAGGTCCCCTTCTGTGGCACTGCTTTCCAGCATCTCATTCTCCAGTCTGTCCATACATCCAGGGTTGTCCCAACACAAACGCAGAATCTGGCACTGGTCCTTGTTAAACTTGTTGGTAATTCCATAGCTTTTCCTACATAAACACCCTTGAAGCTTCTCCTACTAATTATTTATTCAGACAAACGTTTTTTGAGCACTTTTAATTAGAAAGTAGATTTTTGCAGACAGACTCTATGTATAACATTGAAATGGTCAAAACTACATATTCCTGAGGAGACCATCACAATTACAAAGTTGATCTCTTGTCCAACCTAAATTATTAGCTTATCAAATCTTTCATGCACAGCCCTAAAAACAATATCCTCCTAGAAGTATGATTAAATGGTAGCGGAATTTATTACCCCATCTGTAGGTCAGGATTCAAGGGCAAGTTTTAGATTGAGATTTTCTCTGGTACAAAACACGTTATCAATACCAAGTGTTTTAAGGTTATACTGCCATTTCTATGTAAGCAAAATAAAAAAAAAAAGCACAACTATTTTACCCTTTTTAAATCCTAAAAGCTAAAATTCACATTTTCTTTGTAAACCTAAAGCCAGTTAAATTCTGGCAGACTGTCATCCCCTGCTGAACAGCACGTGAGGACTAACCAGTGCAATTTAGGTGGGCATTTTGAAAGCAGTTTATTATGACCAGAGCGCTGCTCCTCTAGTCTGTAAATACTCTACTTAATCAAAGTCATCTGAAACGCAAAAAATGGGTGCCAAGGTATATGAGCAGACAACCAGGCACTTGGAATGCAGCAATAACAGTAGGCTTAGGAAATAAACACACAATATAGAAAGAGGAGTACTCAGCAGAATTGAATGAGGTAAGTGCTGTTGCACATCATCTACTAAGGTTGCTGACCAATAGACAATATTTAATTTCCTGGACCAGCCTACAGAGATCCACCTCTGCAATACAAGTACTGCTACAGTGCCTAATGGTAATTCACAGATCCCACAAATCCATCAGCCACTGCTCAGGTTTTAGAAGCTGTGTGCTGGGTGAATCAAGCTCACAGTATCCTACAGACAGCATGCAATTGATTTATGTGTGTGTAGTGTCTGATTAGAATAACAAAGAAGAACGAATGAGAAGAATGCAAACCAGCTTCCAACACCAGTATCAAAAGCTTTAATACAAGCCCTGTGTGCCCGAGTAGCAACTGCAATTTGTAGTACTTAATGACTCTTTCACTAACAACTACTTATATGGGCTCTGCTGTAGGCAAGTATGAGGAAGTCAAAGTCAGCTGTCCATTCATTCATTTAAATTGTTCATCCCCATCTGACAAGAGAGCAATGAAACAGGCAGAGGCAGCAGGAATACAGAATATAACCTGAACTCAACAGGGTTTGCAAAAGCATTCAAAGTTAAGAATTTATCATGTGTTTAGTGGCACTATTAAGACTGGGATGATAAAACCCCAACAAACACATACAAAGAATCCAACCGTGTTTGCATACAGAGATTCAGGCACCTGGATTTGTCTCGAAGGGCCAAGAGATTCTGCTCAGTTCACTCCTGGAATTTTGTATTCTGGAATGCCAGCATCTCAAGTACATGATCAGCTAGTTTCCATTACCCTTCGACTCCCCTGTGACTTCTCAGCCTGGAAATTTGTAACTAACCTCCTCTTTGGTTCTGAATGGAAAGAATTTCAGGAACCCCTTCATTCTTAAGCACATGCTTTTTTTACTGTCCAAGGCAGAAAAATATAAATAGCATCAAGCATTAACAATCAACCTGACATTTGAATGAATTAAAATTTAGCATTCTCATAAAAACAAATAAGCTTCGTTAAAGAAAATACTCCTTATTCCCAAATGAAAAAAAAAATAAATTAATCCAGCAAGTATTAATCCTGAATCAAGCAAAGAAGCCCTGAAAACAAATACAGTCCAGTTCTAGGACTGTATTGCCTGACATTAAGACGTGAAACAATAAACCGTCTTGTTTCTTTTCATATTCTTTTCCTTTACTTAAGAGAGCCATAAGCCTTTAAAACTGCCCCGAATTACGATGGCGGAATACCAAAGGCTTCCCGAAGCCCGCTCCTTTGAACACTTGTTTTCCTCCTTGAGGGCCAATTTAATCATAAGCCTCGGTACACTTCCCCTCGCTGCATTCCTGCGCTGCCACGTGCTCGCCAGGAAAGTAGGGGAAAGGGCACAGGCGGAGCCTTGGACTTTTAAACTTGACTTGCCACTGCTCCTCAGGCAGCACCCACATCAATCACTCCACCAGCGGCGAAACAATCGCCTCTTCTAACCGCGGGCACTCGGGTCTGCAGCATATTTCTGCACAGCATTTACTAATTAACTTCGTTCCCAACAGAGAGCCGTAAACAACAGCTTTTGACTTTCCGAGCAGCTTGGCAGAGTCTTACTCAAAGGGGAAAAAAACCCCATCTCAGCACAATAATTTGTACAACTCATCTGAAATGGCTATTTTCATTCCTTTCAGTGGTCTCTTATAATCTTAATGTACCTTTAAAAATCACACCCTTGTCCCTTAAAATTTGAGTTATTGATTCTTTGCGATTTTTCCCCCTTTTATTTAAAGAAGAAAGCTGCCTGTTCCTTGCTCTTATCTGGTTTTATTTAAATTCAAACATGTTGTAACAGTTGCAGATGTTTCTCCTCTTCCTTTTTCATACCTCTGCTTGAGCCAAGCTAAACTAAGCACAGTTTTTCCCTCATTGTTATAAACAAGCACTGCTAGGCTGGATGTCACTTTTAAGTCAAAAAAACACTTTACACACTAGAAAGCCTATGTGCTGATGGTCTGCAAAACTATGCTGCTACATCTACTATGCAAAAAGCATCCTCACTGTTATTTTTTGCAGTTTCAGGACATTTACACCACAAAGACTGAGGTTTAACTTACAGACCTTATGACTTCAGGTTGCAGACACTGAACAGCCAGTGTTAGGGATGCATGTTCCTACAATCACAGAAGGAGATAAGGGCTTCAGCTCTGGAAAATCTGAGGCTATGAGAGATCCTGTGTGCAAGATGCAGTCAGGCATGCAAGATGTTACCAGTGGTTGGCAATGTCTGAAGCACAGCGAAAGAACTGCCATGTGCATTTTAAAAAGCAACAAGCCACGATACAAAAGCTAACTGCATTGCAGTACACTGCACAAAACAAAGTATTAATTATGGAAGCAGTTACTCCTGGAAACACTACTGAGTATGAATATTTTTATTTTTTTGCAGATTTCATACGCTTTTCATGGATAAAGAGAAAGTGCTAAAAGAAGAAAGTCCCCACCTCTACCTCAAAACAAGTGCAAATCCTAGGCTTTAAGAGGATGTCACTTCAACTGTCGCTTCCTATACATTGCTTGGCTCATGCAATTCACTTTTTCCCCATTTCTTCTTCCTCTTGAATAGAAAAACCCCTGCCATTTCTCCTTGTCAGGATTCTAAACATCCAACAAAAAGAGACATATTACTTAAACACAGTTTTCACATCGACAGCTCCTTTTCCTGCAGAGGAAGTTAACAAATGCAGAGGAAAACTCAAGAGGTCTCATTCACTTGATCCTGAACAGCTAAAACCTTGAGGAAAGACTTAATTCTATGACTCTCACTTTCAAGGTACATTGATAATTTATTTTGAGATTCTCCTCACAGTTTCTGACATCTATTTATAGATTAGCTTTAATATGCAGGGCATATGACTGTCAGTAACCAAACCAAGCTAACAAAACAATTCTCTCCAATTATTCTATTTGGATAATCAAAAATTGACAGTTTTCTACAAAAAGCAATGGCTGCTGCATACAGTTTCTCTGAGAACACGGCTATGTACCACCACACACAAGTTTGATACTCTCAAACAGACATCCTTGGCACCCAAGCCACAGAGTGTTCATTGATGGTGGGTAGACTTGCAGCATTAGAGGTATGGTGGCAGTTCTGAAATCAGAATTACCTGTAACATGGCATTTCTGAATTTAAAATTACCTAGAAGTCCTTATAGCTTCAGGCAGATACAAAGCACCACCAACAAAGCAATGTGAAGCATCTCATGACAAAGGCTTCTTCTTCTAACTCCTGCCAAGTTCCGACTAGGCAAGCTTAGAAGTTAAAAAAAAAACAAACCCAAAACAAAACAAAAAACCTAACGAACCACAACAGAAACTTGACCCTGAAGAATTCTTCATTCCTTTCTTAAAATAAACTTACAACTTCAAATTTTAGTTTGGCACTCCAGTTTCAAATAGTAACTGCTGAGGAGAAAAGTGTGATACTAAACTATATAAAATGACATCATTTAAAGAAGCTTTCAAGATGGGAAGTGGAAAAAAAAATCAGACAAAAATACAATAAACCAAACTTTAATTAATAAACATACTTTAAACTATATTAAAATTTCCATTTAAAGCTATACACCTTAAATGAAGAATGGTTTTGGAAAACCACGCAAGTACCTCAAAGTCTTGGTCTGACCCCAGACCAGTTTATTTAAAAGAGAAAAGCAAGGGAGAGGAAATCTATTTCTATTAACATGCAAATCAGTAAGTGTTACTGTTTTAAAAAAAAAACAAACCACAGAGAACCAGAAAATTATTCTGGAGTTCCCAAAAGTTCTTGTAAAAGACTTGAAGTCTGAAACCTCCTCAAATATTGAAAGCATTGAAGAAATTTTATCCAGTATTTTGCTGTCCACACATCAGATCTCCTTCAGGAGATGAGCTTGCTACAGCTTTTAAAAGAAAACAGACACCCAAAAGATTTATTTTGTATGTTTAGTGATAACATATTTTGACACTTTAGGGTAGGTCACTGAATTTTAAGAGTCTGAGTACAGACTTAATGAAATCAAAGCCAATATTTAAACACTTGAACAGCACCACTGTATTTGTGCTGAGACAGTGACCAAGTATTTTCTCTCAGCTGTGTAAGCCATTACTATGGAAATTTGCATTTTCTATCTCCCAGAAGGCCAAAACTATGAATGTACTTTGTTTTATATGGATCACTAAAGAACTTTGTATGCTCAAATCTGTTGATTTCATACCAGGCACTAAATCAAAAAAAAGAAAATTCCAAACACTGAGATATCTATCCAATCTCTTCACATATCACTACACGTTTCACTTGGGTTTCTGTTATTGATGGTCCTGTCAGTCCAAGCCTTCAGTACCACCCACACAAAGTATTCAGATGAGACTACGGCAGCTGACTTTGCCTAGACAGTGTGCTTGCAACAAAGCCAGTGCCAACATCCTCAGATAACTTCCTAGCCTGTTAGTTTATTTCCACACTTTGTCACCTGCTACAGTTTGACTTCTACAGTCATCCCAGAAGTGGACACAAAAGAAATAAAAAAATAAAACCCACAAAAACTCCCACCCACCAGAGGAAAAAAAAAAACCACACCCCCCCCGACTGAAACTGCTGATGGATTCACAAGAACAGGGACTGAAACCGGGTGCAGTGGCTGATAAATCAAAGCTTTTCACTGCCATCCAGATGGACCTTGACAGGCTGGAGCAACAGGCAAGCTGAAACCTTGTGAAGTTCAACAAGAAGTGCAAAGTCCTGCACGTGGGGAGGGCTAACCCTACACAGCAGTGACTGCCTGGCTGGAAAGCAAAGCCCAGCAAGTGCCACATGAGCCAAGAAGGTGCCCTTGCAGTGAAGGCTGAGAGGATGCTAACAGAGTCCTGGGGGGCATTAGGAGGACTGCTGCCACCAGGCTGAGGGAAGTGACTCTGCCCTTCTCGGTGCTGGTGAGGCCCCATCTCAAAAACTCTGTCCAATTGTGGGCTGCCAATGAGAGAAATGAAACTACTGGAGAGAGTCCAGTGAAGAGCCAGTAAGAGGATTAAGGGCTTGAATTAATCAGGCCTGCAGAGATGCTTTAAGAAATTTAATGGAGGAGTTTTCATAAGGCATCTGCTGCAAAAAATAAACTTATAGGGCACTAAGGCCTGAACAAGAAATCCTGTGCTTCAATTACTTTAAATGAACAGCATATCTTGAAATTCAAACAGGTTGTAGCAAACAAGTATTTGAAAAAAGCAAGTTTTCTTGCAAGTGACAAAAATATGCTAGTAGTTTGGAGGATAAAGGAAGCTGGACTTTGAAGAATGAACCCTTTAGAAAATTATTCATCTCAGTTTTTCAATGTTAATCCAGTAACTTCGCCTCAGCTGAAAAGCACTAAAATGCCATTATACAAGGTTTTCAAATGCATATGGGTATTTTAAACACCACTACCTTGCCCAGTGAAAGTCTGCCAGTCTTAAGGCAGCAGGTAGATTTCTGGAGCTGACTTTGAGTACCCCATATTTTGCAGTGATATGGTGAGAAGCTTGACAAGCTCCTTATAAAAAAAAAAATTAGCTTGAAATTCAATGCTACATGTATATCTACACCTATCTAGAGAAAACATGGACTGCTCCTATCAAACTAAAAATGACTGTATTATCAATAATAAAAGGGATGTGACTTCAGTAAAGATTATGGAGGTTTTTCATGGGGTTTGCTATAAATACAATTATTTCAGGCACTGAAGTATACACTGTACAGCAGCATCCAGCACTGACTCAGTAACTCAAGGTCCTATCCACTCTTGGGTCAGAAAGTGGTGGGGAGGCAGTCACTCACATAAATGCCAAAATTCTGCCCTACTGCAAGAGGATTGATAAGGTAAGGCAGCTAACCAGGGAATGCCAAAAGGATGCCAAAAATGCTTTCATGTGGTGCTCCTTTGATGCATAGTTGAACAAAATTAAAACTAAACCTCTAGAAAAAGCACTCAGTTTAAGAGAAATCTAAACAAACGGCAAATTTGTCTAAAGTTCTATGCCTTTCAAAGGAAATTCAGGTCTTGTTCCATAGAATTTCAGAAAATAGTATAAAATATACAGCTGAAATGTTTAACACTAAGATGAACAAAAAGACTGTCTGGTCTCTCATATCTGTTTCTTGGATATTCTCTTAGGTGATGGCACCTTCCTGTATACTGTGCTTATTGAACAAAGTATCAAGATACCAAAGCCTCAAAAAGAGCAGTTTATTGAGTTTATACTTAGCTCATGTGACATTCCACAAGGTGCTGACTACTGAACTTGCTATAAAGACTAACCAGACACAGTTACTCGCTTGAGAATTTCTATTTCTAAATTGCTTCTTTGCCTACTAACCTTCAATAATGTCTAATCATGCTTCAGTATACAGGATGACACAGATATTCGCTGCTTTCAAGTCTCACAAATAACTCAGCTATCTTACAATGACTAATCATATTTTACAGACACAAAATCGTTACAAGAAATATGAGAGGAGTGAAGCCAAATCATATCTGTGCAGAAAATTAGCCACAAGGATTAAGCTCACTCAAGGCTTCTCAGGTGAACCTAATAACTCTGGCATACAAATAAAACAGAAACCAAAGAGTCACTCTCCTTTAAAAGTTGAATTAACATAGCACTGATGAAAACAAAATTAATCTGACAGGTGTTCTCACAACACTTTAGTTGGGACAAGTTCTCATATTTGCTAATTGCTAATCATTGGCTCCAATCCCTCCCACCCTCACCTACACCTGACAGGTGTGGTCTCTTGGAATTGCAAATGTCTTTAAGGATTTCTCAAAACTAAGAGATGAACAAATGCTGTCGCTCAAGCCAAGGTGGAGGATTGAACACATGTATCTGCCCAGCTGCAGCAACACTGGGACCCACAGCAAACCTCATCCACAGGAGAGAGTTTGAAATTAGAACAGCTAAGAACTCCTCAGTAACTTGCTGTCCCACAGACAGCTTACGTCCTGACTTCAGCAGTTTTCCAAGATCATCTGTGGGTGAACATATTCATTACCCTTTGCAGACATCTCTTTTGGAATCTTGGGCCAATTTTCTTATTCCCTTCCTAGGTGGTAAACTAGAGTAACAGGTCTATGTGGATGGAAAGAGATAATGACAAAGAGGCAAATGAATGCAACATAAACATACCCAAACATCTGTCTTCTTTAAAAGCAGACTTGAGATCTATTTGTCACACACAAACCTGCTACCCCAGAAGCTCACTGCCCTTGGGGCCCTGAATAAGTTAGGACACATCAAGAGGCAGGCTCATTCCAATGCTCCTAGCTCCTAACAGACACTACACTACAGCAATGGCAATCACTCAGCTGTAGCTCTCAAACAGAAAGTCAAGAAAAACAGTGTGAGCTTTGATTCACACACAGCTTTCAGCTGCTCAGAGGGGCTGGATCAGACTGGAACCATTTCAGAAAAACTGATGCCAATGGAGAAAATAGTCACAGACAGCAGTTCTGAAACACTATTTTCCATTACACTGAATGACACTGTTTACACTGAACATGTCCAAGATGGTGAGGAACTGTGGAGTGACAGAAAGTTCATGTGCTCCCCACTCAGTTATTTCTGAGGGCTCCAGTAGTGACTGCCAGCTCCTGTGACAAGCAAGTTCATTTCAGGGGCCAGACACCAATGTTAGGCTCAGTATTCAGTCAAAGACATCCAACCAAGTGTTTGTCTGCAGGCTTTAAAGTCCCATTAGACTCAACACAGATCCCATCAGAATTTCTCAGAGCAGTGTTCAGGGAACAGACTGTTTTTACCGTCACTTCAAGGAGAAGAGCCACAGTAAGGAAATTGTCTTCTCACCTGATCTGGAAATCGGCAAAAGAGGCGATTTGCAAACAATCTCTTAATTAACTAACAGACTAACCCTAAGGAATATCAATCCCTACAGTTTCTGGATCATATGATTGCTCTCTTCTTCCCAATAGCATGTTCCTGTAGAAGATGGTTCCAAAATGTACACTTCAACAAATAAACAAACAACCCCCCAAAAACCCCAAAGAACACAAACCACCAGCATTCTCCAAAATCAAAACACGAACTTTTTACAACTGTCTGATTATTTCTACAGATTTTTTTTTCCTTATCCAGGACATACTATATTGTTCCTAGGCCTCTTAGATCATTCTGGCTCTATTGCAATACACATTATATTGTCCACATCCCAGCAAGCTACATCCTCTGACCTTCTAGAAATCCAGAATAATCTAAGAGAGAAGCATGCTCTGCTAAAACACTGCACAGTTATCATACCATGCAGAAACCTCCCCCCTTTATAAAAACTAGGCTCTACAGCTGGCTATTTCTTTTTAACTGCTGTAAAAGACATACCTAGGCATTCAGATTATACAAGTTGAACCTTTCTCTCTTTGAACTTAATGAGCTTCTGTGCTCTTGCATTAAAGTAAAATTATTATCTTTCCTATGACAACAAATGTTTCTGGAGTGGCAGGACTTTTACAGACATAAAAGATGTCACATTTTAGGACTTAGGAGATGCTGGAAGATGGACAATAATGTGTGGTGATGAAAAAACAAACTGAGTTAATTGCTCTCACAGTAGTTCAATGACCATTTACTGCACAAGGTTGAAAGATCTCAGCAAGGTTTTTCAGCTTGCATGAGGCTCTAAGACTGATGAACCAGTTCCAAAGATTTGCAAAAATATTAAAATTGACATCTACATAAAAGTTAACCCAGACTTGAAGAAAGAGGGGTCATTTGGATTGTGTTTTTCCAAATATGTGGAGTTCAGGACTACGGTACAAACATGCTGCAGGGAGAAGACAGTGGGTT